>LRSR01008059.1:0-10043 GCA_001579985.1 Hypsibius dujardini
GCTGAATATTGGGAGACAAACCCTCTTCAAGAGATCAATCTGAAAACCACATCAAGACGTCAATCTTGTGCGTGATTCAGACTGGTGGAAAGGGTTAGCAGACAGGTAGACAGACAAACCTACAAACAGACATACAGGCAGGTAAGCCATAAGACCGACCTACAGTACGGACAGTCTCCAAACAAACCAGCAGACAAACAAGCAGAGAGACAGACAGATAAACAGACAGACAGACAGACAGCAGACAAATAGACAGATAAATAGACAGGCAGGCAGGAAGGCGGACAGATAGACAAATAGACAGGCAAGCATGCAGGCAGACCTACAGACATATAGACCGCCAGACAGACAGCAGACAAATAGACATACAGATAAATAGACAGGCAAGCAGGCAGGAAGGCAGACAGATAAACAAATAGACAGGCAAGCAGGCAGGCAGACCTACAGGCACACTGGGAGATAGACAGACATTAAAGCATGATGAGATTTTTGTTCTCACACCTGAGCAGTTTTAACTAACTGGAGATCCGCAGGCACTGCCCATCGGGGACAGAAACTTCCACCGGGTCGCATAGAGAGCTCCTCTAATATCTGTCCAAATTCTTCCATTGCACATCTGCTGATCTCCTGAAACAGTTCTGGTGTTCGGTGTGCAAAATTAAGAGAGGCAGCTGCGGTGACGAATTCTTTGATCAACTGTTTGAGGTATGGATCTTCTTTCTTAAATCCCGGCTCCTCCACAAGTGCTTGTAATGCTGCTGTTCGCTGTAGAAGAGTCGGGATTTGTGTGGCCATAACGCATTTTAGGGTGCTGTCCTTCAGACGACACCATTTTTTATTGTGGTACATGTGGAACACGTTTGTTGAGCGTTCCTGTAAAAGTATCTTACACTCCAGTAGTGGTAATACGAGAGTTCTGGCACAATTTTCTGGCACAATTTTATTTCCAACAAAAATAATATTTTTTATGTAATTCTTACTATTTTAAATATTAGCTATTTTAGGGTCAAAACATATCTAAATTAGTATAAACTAGCCTATTTTCATTAAACATTTTTTCAAAATTGCTCAAAAACCCCTTTTTAGCGTTTTCGCGTTTTCGTCTGTGAGCTCACAGACGAAACACCTCATTTTGACCATATATTGGAAAAAGTAAAAAAAACAAAAAAAGGTGTGGTCTGAACTGGTGGTGTGCTGTGTGTTGGAGAGTGTGTGTGTGTGTGCTGTATTACACAGCCCGCATAGAGAACCATAATTCAAAGTTTACATCATTCTCTAATAGATTACTTCGGTCGAATTCTAATAGCTGTCCTGTGTTGTAAAATAGCTTCAAAGTACCAGTAAACTGACTATGTGGTGACACATCAACTCCCACAAAGTCATTACTTGAGATAATTATGTAATCACTATCATCTTTACCATCCATGAGTACCAGTAACCCTACTATATTTGAAATATTAGTGTTATTGGAGGTGATGTGCCTCACCATTCCACTGTTTACAATATTAGGTAGAGTAACGTATACTAACTCTTTTCTTCCTGACTTACTCCAAAATGTTTTAGCAATGTAAGTGCCGGCTTCATATATTTTTTTCTCGAACCCCGTGTGTAAGATCGGACTATCGTCTCTGAATTCTATTTTGTAATTTGTCAGAACCTTTAGCTGAAGAAATCGTTTATCCTCATTGTAAACACTAAACTGTCCACTTCCTACTATTGCTTTATTAAGAGCTACAAGTAGTGATTCTATATTTCGATAGTTATCAGTCTTTACTTCTTTATTAGTAATGTTAGTACCGTGATGAATAATAATTTTATTCTCAGAAGAAAGCAGTGTATTGTGATTGCACCTCATATATCCATTATTAATATCACACACATACTTTTTATTATCAGAAAACTTCCAGCAAACTTGTGTGTCTAAAAGCTCCCCCACCCCTTTGTCTGAAGTAGAGGCAAACCCAAACTTGAAGTTGTCCACGACATAGCTCGCCATTTTTTATTTACCCTCCTATATAGCTATAAAAAAATCATGAACACTTTCATCGTAACAGATAAGAACGGGGAAAAGTATGAGGTGACTAGTACTTCTTATACCTCTGCAGCAAAAACTGTTGCAAAAGAAATACTTGATGACGAACAGCAGATGACTTTCGAAGTTACAGGTAAAAAGTTTACAAAGGTGATAGATATAAAAAAGAAGTCGGAAAAGTTGTATATTCAGAAGGGAGCAGGATGGAATCAGACTATTAAAACACAAGCAGGTAGTGGTGCTCTTCGTTCAAGCAATAAAAAAGCTACTAAAATCAATGCTACTAATACAAAAAAATCTTCATCAGTTAGGTATAGTGGTAATACAAAAACTCTTAAGGGTAAGAACCATAAGGAAGCATTTCATCACAAATTAGGCAATGGATTTGTGCCAGAAGATTTCCAGCTACCCGAGAATCCTTTACAACCAATCAAAATAAATAAAATACCTCATCAATATTATTTAATCCCTGATAAACAAACAGGAGGATTTTTACCATTTCTTGCTGCTTTGATTCCGGCTGGAATAGCTGCGGCTAAAGCAGCGGCTCTTGGTGGGGCTACTGCTCTTGGTGGATATGCAGTCAATAAGATGGTTACAAATAAGTAGCTTCTTAAAAGAACATTTTTTTTGCTTCCTTATAGTGTAAACACAACTTACGGTAAAATGGAGTCATCATCATTTTCGAGGCTTTATCCTGAGATAAGCGACTTTAACGATATTCTTGAACAGTTCCGAATTTTCGTTAGAGATTTGAAAGAAGTGAAAAAAGAGGATAAGGAAACAATCGATGTCAAGCTTAAGAGATGCCGTCTCACGACTGAGAAACTTGCTATGTCGCCTATTAATCGTTTTGAGTATTTGAATCAGACATGCAACATCATTGAAAACCTTTTTGCTGTTATTAAAAAACCGAAACGATTGAAAAATATTGATCTAATACTGATTGGTATATTTCAGAAATACTGCAAGATGCTGAACGAGAAAATATATCTTATTGCAAACGATACGAAACCTATCACCCAACCTTCTGCTCCGATTGAAAGTAGTCCAAGGATTTACCCAGAGATTTAAATTTATAAGTATAAAAAGCAAAAATGTCTTGCACACAAGTCTTGGTAAGCCAATTACAAAGTTCGAAAGAGGAATATGTTTTAGAAAATAAGAATAAAGACCTCGGTATAACACTATCCTCAAGTAATTCACTCAAAAATGTACAATGCTTAGACCCACTATCAATGACAACATCTGACGAACTGTTAACGCTAAAGATAGATACGCAAAAAATTAAGCCTGTTTTAGGTAAAGGATTAAAATATGAAAACGAACAAATCATTTTGCCACTAAACTCAAACGGAGGATTGTCAAAAAGCAACGGTCTTTCCATCGTATGCGAACCACCTCTTTATCTCACTAACAACAAACTCAGATATGTAAAAGCAAGTACCCCCAGCGCATGTAGATTTATGCTTGAAACCATCATAACGCAATCGAAATATACTTATAGTCCTGGCAAGTCATTAGGACCAGCAAACGTTTTCACTAAATCAGGATTTCTTTACACTCAGAAAGATTATGGTATGGGTGAGGATTCCAAACTAGTAACTCTAAGCGGTATAAAGATTGCAGCAATTAAAACTGTTTCTATTTTTGCACAACCTAAAATGAACGGAGTCACAATGATTAAATTAATTAGTCAATATCCTACTACTTTTCATGCTTTTAATCATAATGTCATATATGAGAAGTCATTTTTGGCGATTGAAAAGTTCTATACCTTTAACCTCATCCACACAACAAAAAAAGATGAAATTATTACTGCTGTTTTCAAAATGTCAGATAATGCTGAGATTAGTTGTTTGTTGCTGTTAGAGGAGCTATTTCCTTAGCAGTAATACTAGCAACATCATTAACAACTAATAACTCGTATTCTTTATACAGCCTTCTTACGTTAGTTTTAGTTTCAATGTTTTGCAATCTAAAGCGATGTTTAACCCGTTCAACCACTTCATATAACTCCGTACTATACCGCAATCGATCACCTTTATCAAATGTCTTTCTGTAGAGTGAAATACGTACTTTATTTCCAACTTTAATTTTAGGCTCAATACTAACGTACTCCTGCTTGTTTTCATCCTGGTTATTAAACACATCTATTGGTATTGCTTTTATTGTAGAGTGAAAAGTGTTATTATAGTTATCTTGTATGTCTGGCAGCACTTTGTACCATGCTCTCAAACCTGTGGCGGTTCGCCACTTTTGAATCATCTGTGCCACTGTTCTATTTACTCGCTCTACTATTGCGTTTTTGTTTATCTCATTAGGGTCAGAGAAGTAGGTGGTTACATTATTTTTTTCACAGTAGTTGTTAAACTGCTTTGTATTAAACTCATTGTCTGCGTTTATGCTCTGAGGTTTGCCCATATGTTCAAACATCTTTTCTAGATTTTCCATTATAGTAGGAAAACGTCGGTTGGTCATTGCAATAAGTTGCAAGTAGCGAGAGTAGACATCAATACATACCAGTATGTACTTATAGTGGTTGAACATAAAGCGATCATAAATCATCACATCTATTTGGTAATTCTGCCTAGGAAAGTACGCGTGAACTGTATTAAATTTTTTTGGTTTTCTAGATTCCTTATTGACTTGGTTAGTGTACTGACTTTTAAGATATTTTTGTATCTTTATAGAAGTTAAATCTTTATTGTCCAGTTTATGTTTTAGTTTAGATACTGACTGGTAACCGGTTTTTGGATCGTAGAAAAGACTTTTGAGATTCATGGCTTTAGATAATACCACAATGACTTTCTTAACTGAAACTGCAACCAGAACTATTTCAGATACATGTAAAGATTACTGCAACCAGCAAACTGTTAATAGCTGGAGTAATGCGAGTTTGGGTATAGCTGAAATACTATTCACCTCCCTAAATATCATAATTAACTTTATTGTATACAAAAAAATAAATGTAAGTAATCGTCGTAATAATGTTTTCAATCGAGAAGCATTGTTTAAGAATGATGTCTAGTAACTGTTTTAGATCGAGTGTTAGTTATCATAAGTTTCTTAAATTTAGCATAGAGATAAATTACAATTACGATTGACAAAAGTATTATAAGGAAACATCTTATGATAAAACTGAAATCTATTTTAATGATATTTATTCCAAGTTCTGACACACAGTAATTCAACGTATTATTTAAATCTTTTTTATATTCTTCTTCTTTAATTTTTGCTTCCAGATAGCTTCCTAGGCCCTTTAATACCATTTTCCAAAATTTCAAGAAATTTGTTCACTCGTGTCTTTACGTGATCAACTTCACACTGAGGTAATTTTATAGATCCTGGAAGATCAATCTCAACTTCAGATTTATTTTTTTCTTCGAAATAATCCCGTGTTTGTTGTGTTATTGTGTCGATTATTTCGTCTTTTTCTTTTATTATTTGACAGCAATATTCTATATCTGAATTTCTATTTTCTCTCTCTTTTTGTAATAATCTAGCGGATACCAGGTCTGTGGGAAACAGGGGTGCTGTTGTCAAGTCTTGTGATTGTTTCTTCGTCAGTGAGCTGGTTTTTTGTCTGTGTTTGGTTTCCTCCATGTAACTCCTTTTTTATACATATGTTGAATAATGTTAGATACTTATAATAGGTGGTCCTTGAAATCTCTAAATTGCGACAAGTATCTTTGACTGGCAAATTTCCCCTGTCAGAAATTATTGTTTCTTTTATGTGGTCTAAAGAATACCTTTTGTATTGACCAGATACTATATGAGAAAAATAGAGCATGTCAACGGGTGTCAGCGTGTGTTAACGGGTGTTAACGGGTGTTAAGGGATAATTATATAAACACAAAAAAATGTTTTTGTTGTTGTTTGTCAATACATCCTGGAGAAATTGAGAACTGAAATGTTTCAGATAAAACGTGTTTACACAATTATATATGAGTTTTTAACATTGAATTTATTTTGATGTAGTAATAGCTGTATCGTACACAACACAAACTTTGCCTACAAGAATTAGAAAATGCCTAGTACTGAAGCTCAGAAGCGAGCTCAGAGAAACTACTACCTTAGGTTGAAAGAAGATCAAGAAAAATATAAACTCTACGTTGAAAAAAAGAAACAATACTTTATTCAAAAATTCAAAACAACCGAGGCTTATCAAAGAAATAAAGAGGAGAGCTTACAACGCTACTACAAAAACAAATCTTGTTAATTACATCTTTTTTAAATTGATTTTATTTTTCCAATATATCATACTAGAAATTTTGTTCAGGTTACTTTACAATGGCTGATCTTCGGTTAATTTCTCGTCATTTTGAAAAGATAAGTAGAACAAATGAAAGATTGAAGCGTATTCCAGGATATGAAACAACTACTGTTTCACGAAGAGCTACGACCGAAGAAGTCAACAATTATATTCAAATAATCGAAGACTATAAAAACCGAGTTCAAATAGATAATCTTTTTAAGGAAGCAGAGCAACCACTGGAAGATGAAGTAAATATTAATGTGAAGAGTTTGTTTGACCCTTATAGTGTGGAATTAGTGAGTAGTGCTCTACAGAATGCTACCCAAACTTACAGAATCACTTTGAACGCTACTCCATCAAATAATTTAAGTTATGGAAAGGATTTAGCTAGTCAATACCTTGATTTAGTTCGAGTGCCTGTAAAAGAACGACTGACCAGACAATTTGAAAGAATGCGTGGCTACAAAGTTATATTCACACTTTCTACAATTATGATGAAATACAATTTCGATGATCAATACTCTGAAAACATAACAGTACGCACAGCTACTAAGCCTGTTTCAGTCGAAAACCTTAGCAGGATAACCGATAAATTTATAAATGACAAAAACAATGAGATTGTATCATACATAAGTGAAATGATGCTAAAAGGTTCTGGATTTGTTCTGACAGATGTTCTCTATTTGGATATAAAATTTAATGAAAGTAACCCCATTAATGCTGGGACTTATATAGAGATGCCTGCGTATGTTGCCAACAAGAAAGCTTGTATTAACGTAAATAACGTTGAGGATAATTATTGTTTTGTTTGGTCCGTTTGTGCTGCCCTGTTTTGGGGTGAAGAAAAAAATCCGCAAAGACTAAACAAAGAACGTAAAGAATGCTTCAATCAATTAAAACATGGTGACATAAAATATCCAATGCAGATTAAAGATATAGAAAAATTCGAAAGGCTTAATGAAATCAATGTCAGAGTTATTTATTTTAAGGATAAAACTAAATCATTTTGGCCGAAGTATTACAACCGAAATCAAAATGAACAATATAGTAGAGAAGTTCCATTATTGATGATTAGAAATGGAACAGACAACAATGAAACTATCACTGACCATTTCGTTTGGGTAAAAGATGTGAGTCGCCTACTATCCGCTCAAGTCAGCAAACATAATGGAAAGCAATTTTTCTGCCTATCTTGTTTCAAGCATTACGGTACTGAAAAATTACTGAATAGTCACAAAAAATATTGTCACGAACACCCATCAGCAGTCACCGTAATGCCCCAACCAGGTGAAAATATCATGAAGTTTAAAAACCATCCTTATCAGTTCCGTCATCCCTTCGTTTTATATTGCGACTTAGAGAGCTTATTAAAAGCATTGGAAAAAATTGATGAAGGAAATGAGCGAGGCGAGCAAGTGAGCGTAGCGAACGTCAGTGAATGTGAAACAAAGTCTTATAACACACATCACCACGTAGCCTGCTCTGTTGCTATGCAACCAGTGTCAATTTATAAGGAGCATAAACCATATCTCTATAGAGGTAAAAAAAGCGAAACCGAAGTGATAGATGTCTTCTATAAACAACTAGAATTATATGCTAAAGATTTTCATGAAATCCTGAAAGTGAATAAATTGATCATAATGAGTGACGATCAAATAAAAGAGCATAATAAAGCTACACACTGTTATATCTGTAAAAAAAATTTCGATGAGTTGGATGAAGCTTTAATTAAAGTTAAAGATCACGATCATTTTACTGGTGAATATCGTGGACCTGCTCATTCGCAGTGTAATTTAAAAATAAGAAATAACCTCTACCGAATAAAAGTTGTATTTCACAACTCTAAAAATTACGATACCCACTTCTTTGTTAAGCAAATCAATAAACTTGAGAACGTCAAAGTAATTGCAAAGACTATGGAGAAATACAGTAAAGTAAGTGGTACTATTAAGCTCGAAGATGGTAAAACTATGGGTATAGACTTCCTAGACTCTTGTCAATTTCTGTTGTCTTCTCTATCTAACTTAGCTAATAACTTGGGTGAAAATGATTTCAAACAAACAGATAAACACTTTGGTACTAATTCTAAGCTATTCCAAAAGAAAGGTATTTATCCATACAGTTTCATAGATGGTTTTGAAAAATTTGAACTGAGAGAGAAACCATCCCAGGCAGACTTCTACGATCATCTGAAGCAAAAACCATGTACAGATGAAGAATATAAATACTTTGAAGAAGTGTGGGATACAATGAAATGTGAGAATATGGGTGACTATCATGATCTGTATCTTTATTCGGACGTAACCATTTTAGCAGATGTTTTTGAAAGATTCAGAGATATTTGTCTACAGTACTATGAATTAGACCCGATACACTATATAACTGCCCCATCTTTAGCCTTTGATGCTATGCTTAAGATGACGAAAGTAGAACTTGAACTGTTAACAGATGAGAATGACTACATGTTATGGGAAAGAGCAGTTAGAGGAGGAAATGTTAATGTTGTCAAGAGACACATCAAGGCAAACAATAAGTATTTGCCAGATTATGATGAGACGTTAAAAACCTTATACGGAATGTATTTAGATGCAATTGCTCTTTATAGTTATGTAATGTGTCAGAAACTTCCAATTGGTGGGTTTGAACATCTAAATGGGTTTAATATAAATGACATAATGGGCTTAGATGTTGAAGGTGATTATGGTTATTTGTTTGTGGTAGATATCCATTTTCCAGACGAATTACACGATCTATTTAACGATATGCCAATGGCACCAGAGAAAAAAATTATCACCGAAGACATGCTAAGTAAAAAAGCAAAGAAGCTTAAATCAGGTATACATTATACTGCTAGCGAAAAACTTATCTCAAGTCTTGAACCAAAGCTTAATTATCCTGTTCATATCAAAAACTTACAATATTACATCAGTAAAGGGGCTATAGTAACAAAAATACATGATGTCATTCGGTTCAAACAAGAAGCTTTTATGGCGCCTTATATCAAATTCAACATATCACAACGAACTAAACTAGGGGTGACGGCTTTTGAGAAAGATTTTTTCAAGTTAATGAATAACTCAGTATTTGGGAAAACAATGGAAAACGTGAGATTATACCAAGACGTGAAAGTCTGCACCAAAAGAAAACAGTACACAAACAAGATTGTGCCAGACCCATTTTTCAACGATTCGCTTGCGATACATGAAAACTTAGTGATTTGTAAAATGGGTAAGAAAGAAGTTAAATTGTGTAAGCCGGTGGCTGTAGGGGTTACTATTCTGGATAACAGCAAACTCCATATGTACAAATTTCATTATGACGTTATGATAGCAAAATATGGAATCGAAAACTGTCAGTTTGCCAACGGTGACACAGATAGTTTGATATATTTAATTAACACGGAGGATATATATGAAGACTTGAGAGATGACGAGCAGTTTGCATCTCATTTTGATTTATCAGTCTTTCCTGAAACTCATTTTCTTCATAATAAGAACAATAAAGGTGTAATAGGTAAATTTAAAGATGAAGTTCAAGATGGTAAAAATCTCAGATTGTTATCTGAAGTAATTTCCATAAGACCTAAAATGTATCATTGTGAAGTATATGACACTGTAAACAAACAGATTGTAAAACCAAAGCAAGCTACTAAAGGAGTTCCAAGAGGTGCTTTAACGTTAGATAATTTCATTAATTGTTTGTACAAAAACGAACAGACTGTTGTGAGTTTCAACACGTTTAGAAGCAGGCAAC
>LRSR01008060.1:0-10405 GCA_001579985.1 Hypsibius dujardini
CAAAGCACTCTTTGTGGCCACCTTTACAGTTCCTATACTTGTAGCGTTCCATTTTATGATCGGTAAAGTATTCAGGAGTCCCTCTTTTCCGGGAGGAGAAGCTCTTCCATTCGACAGTTCAGTTGCAAAAAAGTTTGAAAATCCATCACTCCCTCTCAAGTTGAAGGATATGAAGCCGAAGCTTGTTCTGGCGTGGACGAAATTTGCCAACGTTTTTGAGTCGCCTCTTTTACCTGTTCACAGACTTTTTACGAATTGTTCAGTGTCCAATTGCCTTGCATCCATCGATCGATCATTGGTTCGTAAAGCCGACGCTGTTTTATTCCACATGCCGGAGTTTCTGATCCGAGACCTTCCACAGCCGGAACAGCGGACCTCCGATCAACTTTTTGTTTTTACCATGTTTGAATCGGTAGCCAATCGATACTTCCTACCCTCGAGAAGACACTGGAATGAACTGGATCGCTCGTCCGGAGGTTACTTCAACTTGACCATGACGTATCGTTTGGACTCGCATGTTTTCTTCGACTCCTTTTCCGGCTTCTATCGACCCCATTTCATTTCGAGTCTGGCGGAATTGTTGCTCCAAAAAGCAAAAGGTATCCTATGGCTGGTGTCGCACTGCAAGACCAGCAGCCATCGGGAGGATTACGTGGCGGAGCTGTCACGGTTCGTGAAGGTCGATAAGTTCGGGAAATGTTCCGGTTTGGGGGTGAAGAATCCGTGCCCGTATCCTGGATGCCCAGACGACTTCATCCGACAGTATCGGTTTTACTTGGCATTCGAAAACAGGTACGGCACAGACACGTGCACAGACACAGACACAGACACAGAGCAGCCACCGGCACAGACACAGACACAGACATAGACACAGGCACAGACAGAGACATAGACAGAGACACAGACAGAGACACAGACACAGAGCAGCCACCGGCACAGACACAGACACAGACACAGACATAGACACAGGCACAGTCACCGACACAGACACAGACACAGATACAGACACAGAGCAGCCACCGGCACAGACACAGACACAGACACAGACAAACACAGGCCGTGAAGTGTGATGCTAATATTCATGTCTGAGTTTTCATTTTTAGTTTTTGCCGCGATTACGTAACGGAGAAGGTCTACTGGGCCTTGAACAACGACGTCGTTCCCATCGTTATGGGTGGTGCCAATTATTCGCGTTTTCTCCCGCCAAATTCGTATCTCAATGTCCGTGATTACCTCTCACCAAAGGCTCTAGCCGACCATTTATTGGTCTTAACCCACAACGAAACTGAGTACGGGAAGTACTTTCAGTGGAAGCTTTCTGGTGCAACTCTTTGGGAGCAACCGAATGTGCTGAGGCCCAGCAGCAGCGGCGGCTGGTGTAAACTCTGCGAGACGCTCCACCAACCGCGAAGACCGGGCGTAAGGGCGCCGGCGGTGGTGCACAACATCACGGACTGGTGGTTTCGCGGCCAATGTCACTCGTTCCCCATGACCGATCAGTTACACGCCAAGCGACATCCGCATTTTCTTAAATGAAAACGTCTTTTACTTCTGTGTTCTTTTTTCAACGTTTGGAACAGAAGTCTGTTCTATTTGACTGTTCCACATTTGAGCAGTTCGAGAACTAAACTAGTCTGGGAGCCATCGAGATTCGGTGCGCGTGATGGAAATTAATTTTCACAGGGAAATTTGTGAACGGAATTTTGAGTAATTAATTTGGTGTCGTTGAACAGGATCAGTCGTAAAAGACGGCCCAGCTCCGAACGAAGTTGACGTATGGCACTGAACGGAACATCCGGATGTGAGCTAGGTATCCGGATCATTGAAATCTCTTCAGATTGCAGCACGCTCTCGGAAACGTCCTCCCAAATGAACGGACTCAGTTTCACATGCGAATGAGCGTTCGTCAGTCTGTTCTTCGATCGGTTCCGACCTGAATTAATTAAAAAATCGTTAATAATTTCTGGCAATAGAAATAAGACGACTGCAAACACTTACCTGTCCGCACCGAGAAATAATTCCGTCTCGGTATAAGGAACGTGTTCGTTTCTAGATGGAACAACTTCGTTCCCTGCCTGATGGGTTCTTTACAGACATGTACTCGAACCGAATCAGAACTCAAAATCGATAAGTGACGGAACAGCGGACCGTTGATAGGACGTTCAACGCTCCCATTGAGCAGAACAAGGCTTCGCTCCGACACACGTAGCGCAGACAGTAACGAAATATATTCCAGAACCGTCAAATCGTTCATTCCTGCTGGCCTTGACGTTCTCCCCGTTAAATCGTACCAAACAACCGGTCTCACTGTTCCCTCAGTTCCCTCTGTTCCCTCAGTTCCATCAGCTCTATCTGTTCCCTCTGTTCCATCTGTTCCACCAACTCCATCTGTTCCATCAGCTCTATCTGTTCCATCTGTTCCCTCTGTTCCATCTGTTCCACCAGCTCTATATGTTCCCTTTGTTCCATCTGTTCCATCAGTTCGTGAGACAGAATCCAGGCATTTCTTTTGTTCCGTTTGTTCCTTTTTTGTTCGATTGTAATTCGAACCAATCAACTCCCGCAGCATGTCCCCGAACGATGACTGCCTCCTCCACACATCCTCATACGTCAATTCCCGTTGCTCATCCCCTGTGTGGATATTCACATGGCCCTTCCAGGCCAATCTCCGCGGACCCAGTCGAAACACATACCCATCCGGACCCTCGAACTGCCCCAGGATCGCCCCTTTATCCATATACACACTCCGCTGGAACGTCGCATTTTTCATCCACAACAGATACGCATACAGACATCCGTTGTAAACCTGCGCAAAGGGATTGCGAAAAGAAAACACAACTAAAAAAATTGTATTTTAATCAACTAAACATTTAATGAAATTTTTGTTCCGTTTAAAAATCAATTTTTGTTCCGTTTAAAAATCAATTTTTGTTCCGTTTAAAAATCAATTTTTGTTCTTTTTTAGTTTTGTCTTTTGTTGTAATTTTTTTCCAACTTTTTTGGTTAGTGATTTTTTTAATTTTTCCAAGTACCTGTGCGACGGGATTGAAGCAGCTTCCTCTGTAATCCTCGTTGTAATCCCGATAAATCTCTTTTAAAAATCCACTGCCCGGATTGCAGACGAAATTCCCCATGTGAAACAACGTCCAGCGTCCGTTGGCGACCGCTCGAAAAACACACTCGTACTCCCGGAGTTTCTCCAGCACCGCATCGAGCGGTCCGGTGAAGAAGACATCGAAATCGACGAAGAAACCGCCGTGCTGAATCGCGACGTCGAGTTTGACGAGGTCCGCTTCCTGTTCGATCACCTTAACCGGTCGACCGCCGGCCTCCGTGTACCGACGGATCGCTCGGACGGTGACGTGGCCCTTGACGGCCTCCCAGTACGGTCCGTCAAAGTGGCCGTTCGTGTGGAACCAAATGACCTAATGTTATTCAGACATTTTTATTTAAAAGATATCTTAAATGGCCCAAAGTTACACTTGTTTTCACATAAAATTAATCGATTGATTGATTGATCAATTGTTTACTTGATTGATCATTTGCTTGATTGATTGCTTAATTGATTGCTTGCTTAATTGGTTGATTGATTGATTGATTGATTGATCATTTGCTTGATTGATTGCTTGATTGGTTGATTGATTGATTGATTGATTGATTGATGGATTGATTGATTGATTGGAAACGCTAATATGACCGACCGTAGGGGGCGGAGCGTGGTGGATGGCGGAGAGGAAGGAGAGGTACTGGAGAGCGGTCAGATCGAAGGGTTGTTGACTGCGACGGTTCTCGATCCAGACAAAATGGATTATGAAGGGTCGAACTGTTGGGTTTGTCACGAGTTGGTTCGTTGATGACTGATTTTGGGGGAATTTTAAGTGAGGCAAGTAAAGGATAAACACAGCAGACACGGTTATGTAAAGGTATATTAGATTTTTCAGCGAGCAAAAGCGTTTTTTCATCCTAAAAGAAAACAATCTGATGGCGGGAAATGTGCGACGAGATTCTGAATCGTTGTCTACAGAAATCATCGTGTCAATGCAGTAGAACGAACAGCAATTCTCCTTTGGCCACGCTCATCGCTGCAGTGTGAGGTGAAATCTGTAAATCGGCTCACCCTCCACTTGGTCTGTCAATCGGCTCACCCTCCACGTGGTCTGTAAATCGGTTCACCCTCCATTTGGTCTGTAAATCGGCTCACCCTCCACTTGGTCTGTTAATCGGCTCGCCCTCCACGTGGTCTGTAAATTGGCTCGCCCTCCACTTGGTCTGTAAATCGGCTCACCCTTCACTTGGTCTGTAAATCGGCTCACCCTCCACGTGATCTGTAAATTGGCTCGCCCTCCACTTGGTCTGTAAATCGGCTCACCCTCCACTTGGTCTGTAAATCGGCTCACCCTCCACTGTAAATCGGTCACCCTCCACGTGGTCTGTAAATCGGTTCACCCTCCACGTGGTCTGTAAATCGGCTCACCCTCCACTTGGTCTGTAAATCGGCTCACCCTCCACTTAGTCTGTAAATCGGTTCACCCTCCACTTGGTCTGTAAATCGGCTCACCCTTCATTTGGTCTGTAAATCGGCTCGCCCTCCACTTGGTCTGTAAATCGGCTCACCCTCCATTTGGTCTGTAAATCGGTTCACCCTCCACTTGGTCTGTAAATCGGCTCACTCAAGCATTACTCTTTGACGACAGCTGCTTGATTGTTTGATTTCCGAAAGTGTTATAGTATACTAGGATTAAGTACGGAAATTCGATCAATGAAGCACCTGCCATCAAAGAGAAATCCATGAGTGAGCCGATTTATCGACCAAATGGAGGGTGAGCCGAAATACAGACTTCACCTCACACTAGTACATCGCGAGTCAAGTCAGTTTTTGATACAAGTCAGTGTTTTCAGTGGAATAAGTCACAAAATGGTGCTGCATTTTTTGTTCCTCTTTCCGACGCTTTTTCGTTTCAAGAAAAATAATAATGCATATAAAACCAACTATTCCCGGTGCCACCGAAAAATGGTTCCGGCTGGATCAGCCCCACCATGTCCGGCTGCATCACCGCCACACTGGCCATCACATTCTGATCCTTCCCGACGAACCGACCGGACTGGGCCATCCGTTCCAGCACCTCATAGTACATGGCGTCCCACCGTCGCCAGGCGTCACGATGACCGACGATGACGGTTCCGCCCAGGCGAATGTCCAGCTGAAAGTCATGCTCCGGCAGTCCATCTTCGTCACGCATCACGTAATCCGTCTCGTTGAACGGACCAGTCTGGAGGTAGTACAACTTCTCCGGGGCTAACTGGTTCACCTTCTCCGCGTTGGGGAAGGTCCGCAATGCCCGCATCTGCTTCGGGGTACGGAACGATCCGATGTCACACCAGACAAAATAGTCCGACCCGAAATCGTCCCTAAAAATTTGTAGATATTAAAGTTTCAGTTGGCCTTTGCAAAACTTAAAGCGGAAATTTGATCCAGGGTTTAAATTACGGCAAATTTAAAGTTAAACAAGAATCCACTTTTTAATCAGTCTAAACTCGTGCTAAGCGCGCTTGGACTCGTGCTGCGCGCTCTTCCACTCGTGCCCGAACACCAAAATAAGCACACCAATAGAATGCATCATTCAGTGTGACACAGCTGAGCTAACATCATCGTTGTTTTACTACCCAATGTGCGAGTTGGCTGAAATCGGAATCTGATTTGAGAATGTGCTCTTTGTTTGATTCAATTGCTTCACTGAAATTTGATCTGCCGTTCGCCACGATAATCTTCCACACCACTCTCCACCAATTGAAGCATACCTGGCAATGGCTTCCGTGACCAATTTAAACTTCTCATTCCACATAATATAAAGCTGCTCCGTATGCGGACGCTTCTGCTCGGGATCGAGGCTCCGTTGATGGGCCCAAAAGTCGGCGCCCTTTTTGGCCATGTAGAAATCCGTCAAGTTTCTCACCCGAAATCGCGTCACCTCCAGATGCGGTCGCCGGAGAGTTCGGACCAGCGGCAGCATGAGCGAATCGGTGAAGACGAGCAGATGGCATGGTATGAAGGCCAGGAAGTTTTTCATCCATTCGAGGTACTGCTTGTGAGGGTGCTTCGATTTGAAGAGATAATAAGCGGTGACGACGGTGACGGATTTGACATTGGAGGATGATGGTGGGGGGATATTTTCCCTTTCGTACTGGGCAATGAGAGCGATGATCGTGCAGAAGGAGAGAAGGATGAACCATAAAGTGATGGTCCAGATTCGCCTCATCGTAAGAGTCCATCAGCAATTGTGTCTCTTTGGTCACTATGTCTTGAATGGTGATGATCTACCGTATGCTCGCGATCTCAAGGCACGGCTAAGCCCCGCCTCCATCGGTACGGGCCCTGCACTCGATTGAAGGTTCAATCTGATTCACTGTTCTCTGATTGGCTCATTTCGTACAGCTTGCTCTTTGATTGATTGATTGTACAGTCGTGCTGACCCGTTGATTGTTTGATTGTACAGTCGTGCTTGCTCGTTGATTGATTGATTGATTGTACAGTTTTGCTGACCCGTTGATTGATTGATTGTACAGTCGTGCTTACCCGTTGATTGATTGATTGTACAGTCGTGCTTGCTCGTTGATTGATTGATTGTACAGTGGTAATTGGTGAACGGAACGGAATAGGCACGACCCGGGTTGGTTAAAATTTACGGGTAGGGCAGAAAAGTGTGCCTTAAGATCGCGAGCATACGGTAACGAGGGTAGCCGGAAGTAATTGAGAAGTTGCAGTCAGATCCTCATGCATGAACGAACTCATGCTGTGATGAGAGTGCACGTCACAATACAATGCTTTTCCTTAATTACAGTAGTGTTTTTTATATTCGGTTAGTCGGTACAGTGATGGTCTTTTTTCCGTACGGTACACTTCCTGTAAACTTGAAGTTGTTCAGGCACGACAAAAAAGCAAAAAATTAGTCAACTGAATAGTTTTTTCTAGTCAACTAGCAGTTGTGTTCTAATTTTTTATTTTAAATTAAATTAAAACTAAAACCAAATAATTAATCACTAAACGGTTTAATTTAGTTTTATTTAATTTTCCTTTTCGTGTGACACCAACAATAAGATATTAGCTGTAGCAATTCACAGGTAGTACACAGCTGAGTTAGACGGACGGTCGCCTCGGACTGTTTGTACGGAAATGGGTAGTTGGAGTAATGGACAGACATGGACAGTTAGAAGACACAGAGCGAGAAGGATAGATACATTGTTGGATGGACGGACGGACGGACGGACGGACGGACGGAGGGACGGACGGATGGACGGACGGACAGGTAGACAGATAGACGGACTTGTGTATGGAAGAAAAGCAGACAAATGGATGGCTGGACTGAAGGATGGGCTGATGGACGAACGGAGAAGTGCCAGAGCAGACGGACAGACGGACGGACGGCAAACGGAACAAAAGGCTGAACGGATGGACGGAAAGACGTATAACCAGGCGGACGAACGCACGGATAAACGGACGGACTGAGTGAAAAATGTGCCGATATATGCAGGACCGACGGACCGACGGACCGACAAACCGACGGACCGACGGACAGACGGACTGACGAACAGACGGACCGACGGACAGACGGACGGAAAACAGACTGATAAACTGGTGCTGGGGCTAGAGACGGGCGGGCGAACGGATGGACCAATAGACTGAAAGTCGGATGAGACGGATGGCTGAACGGATGGACGGGAAGACGCAGAGCCAGACGGACGAATGCATGGACGGACTGAGTGGAAAATGTGCGGATGTATGCAGGACTGACGGGCGGACGGATAGGCGGACGGATTGATGGTCGAATGGGAAGAAGGACCAATGGTCAGACGGACTGACGGTTGCCGACAGATATCGGATTAGGTGAGGGTCATGAAAAGTGGCGCATCACGCTGCACATCAACGCAACAAGGATAAGGCGGAATTACGGAATTTCGGCAAGGTCTTCTTCGTGTTCTTCGATTCTGCTGCAGATGACAGGATAATAATGATGGAGCAGCACGTCTTGGAGTGGATTTTCCACTTAAAAAACTAATTCTTAATTAAGGCAAAACAATAATCGTTAGAACAATCACTTCAAAAAGCTTCGCTGAAAAATGCGGGATAAATAATAAAATACTCGAGAGCAATTATTTTAAAAGCTTCCTCCGTCGTGTGCCATGGGCAAATAATCGTTGCTGCGTCCATCATCACCGCACTCCTGCGATCAAGTTCCGTCTCATGTGCTAATGCGTGCGATTGCTTTTCGTTCTCAGGTGTTGACTTTTCAGTTTCCATCAGCGTGTGCTGCCACTCCACACACACTCTCATGGGACAATACAATGTCACCCCTGGAGTGTGAGATAATAACTGCGACTGATTGCCGCTCTCGACTGAACAAAAGAACTCACATGGCCAAAAAGCTTGACTGACCGAGTTAGAGCCAAAATCCTGTCCACTACAAAATAGCTCTACTCGGTCCGCCAAGGATTTTGGCCATGTCAACCACAGGCCAAAATGCTTGACTGACCGAGTTAGAGCCAAAATCTCGTCCACTACAAAATAGCTCTACTCGGTCCGCCAAGGATTTTGGCCATGTCAACCACAGGCCACAATGCTTGACTGACCGAGTTAAAGCCGAAATAGCGTGACTGAAAAATGGCTTTTACTCGGTCCGCCAAGCATTTTGGCCATGTCCACCACAGGCCACAATGCTTGACTGACCGAGTTAGAGCCGAAATCGCTTACACTGAAAAATGGTTCTAACTCGGTCCGCCAAGCATTTTGGCCATGTCAACCACAGGCCAAAATGCTTGACTGAACGGGTTAAAGCCGAAATCGCGTACACTGAGAAATGGCTCTAACTCGGTCCGCCAAGCATTTTGGCCATGTCAGTATTATTTTCCTGATCACACACACACTCTCTAAGAAGGCCGGTTAGAGAGAATGGATAATCAGACAGGATTAGCGTAGTGTGACTTCGATTACTGCCGCTTTCCATATGAATAATACTAGCGCGCACAGCGACGACCGGAAGCCAATAACACCGGCTTAATACTCAGCACCCGTCAGTCTTCGGTAATGTCACCTGTCATTCATATCAAAACACTCACAGCTGACTGTCTGTCTCTCTGTCTCTGTCTGTATATCATCCACGGTGATGGTTCGCTGGAAAAAAACACGCTGTTATCACCGCATCCCCCAAATGAATTCGTGTAAAAAAAAGAATCAGAGTGAGTGAGAAAAACACTTTCAAGTTTGAGCAGTCGTCATGGCTAGTAATCCGCACCTCGGGAACAAAACAGCCTGCATCCTACTCATCCTCATCCTCATTGCCGTGGTGATTATCCTCAATGTGGTTATAATATTTGCTAATTATTCCGTTCCCGGCGTGAAGGAACAGAACGTCACTCTTCCAACTGCCGCTCATCACAATGCGTCATTAAATGTTGCAGCTGCGAAATATCCCACACCAACCGAGATCCCAAGGTCAGTGCAACCTTCTTATACGCTAAAACCTCCAATCACTTGTATTCCTTTTGCCTTCTCACTTGTAGACAGGAAAAAAAACTAAAAAAAAATTTTAAAAAATTTAAAAAAAAATTTTAAAAAAAAATTGCGATATAATTCATTTAGGTCTCGTTTTATGTGCCGGTTCTAGATTTGACGAGACGAGATATTCTGGCGCTTCTGAGCGACCAAATATTGTCTTCATCCTGGCCGATGACTTGGTACGTGAGTATTTCTAAATTTGATTCCCGACATTTTTAAGGAGATGTTGTTGATTTGTTTACCTTAGGGTCACAATGATATCGGGTACGCTGAAGGTAGTCACCAGGTCCCCACCCCGCACATCGACAAACTGGCCTACGAGGGCATCATCCTCAACCGGCACTATGCCTTCGTGGCGTGTACACCCTCGCGGTCCTCACTCATGACCGGTCGCTACACCTTCCAGCTCGGTTAGTATCAACTCCCATCCGCAGGAGGAGACCACAAGACTGCACGTGCTTGATTGCCTACATTCTCGCTACAAATTGTGTGACAATCGAATGATTGATTGCTTGATTGAGTACGAATTGTGTGACAATCAGGTGATTGATTACTTGATTGATTACAAATTGTGTGACAGTCGGGTGATTGATTGCTTGATTGATTACTTGATTGAAGCACGTGAGGGTTTTCGGCCCGTCGGAACCAATTTAATGGGGGGGGTCAGCACCAGTTGATTTTACAGTCCTGAAATCGGAACAGTTTGATTGAAAGGGAATTTCGTTGTGTTTTGTGTGCAGGCATGCAGTCCGCGATTGTCATCAGCCACGGTCAGCCTTGGGGTGTGCCGCTCAAGTGGAAACTCATGCCCGCCTTTTTCAAAGACCTCAATTACACCACACAATTTTACGGAAA
>LRSR01008061.1:0-27027 GCA_001579985.1 Hypsibius dujardini
CCTTTCACTATAGTCCCACCCTTTTCGTTTTTTAATTTGAATAAAGTTGAATAATGGAACGGGTGGCAGTTCTTGATTTATTATAGCTAAAATCAAACACAACGAGACTAAATAAGGATTGTTTTATCGGTTACAAGATTAGTATATGAAGCATACCAGTTCTTGAGATCTTTCGCTGCCGATATCTTTGGTTGGTAAAGCTGCTCCGCTTCTTGGGAGCCTGTCTGTTCCAAGTCGGAAATGGCTTCATTGTCATCTGAGCGGTTCCCGTCATCTGCGACAGAGCTGCTACTCTCACTCATTTTGTCTCAATACTACAGCCAGATTACTAATTAACTATTGGAAATTGTTTGGCTCTTGGATTTCAATCATTCCATCAATCACTAATATATCTTATGAATAACTAAGTATCCTGGTAACGTCTTGAAAGTCATTTTTTATTGTATTTCAATTAAAAAAATTAGAAGGGTGGGACCATAGTGAATGGGTGGGAAAAGGGTGGGACTATAGCGATTTCCTTAAAATTATTCATGCAAAGAATCCCTGTGACATTGTCGATTAATTATTTGATTTATTAATTGATTTTGCAGTTAGTATGGAAAACTTCGAAAGGATTAGATTTCGATGCGAGTGCTCAATTATTAAATACTTTTTGTGCCAGCGCAACTTATTTCACTTTAGTGAAGTTTACAGCTTATTATATTACACAATTTTATAACACTGGTATGGATGATTTATCTTAATTAACATTTGAATCTGGTCAAAATATCATCATTTCATCATCATGTCACGCTGTTAGCTGTTACCAATGCTAGATTTGGTGCTGGTCGAACAGCATAATTCAGCAATCAATCAACATAAATTGTGATAACATACATAGCGCCCTCTATGTATCATATTTAAAGAGTTTTTGATTTTCAAAAAATAAAAGTTCTGGAATAGGGAAACTTCTCTCAACGGAAAGAGCAAGAACACATCCTTACGCATTTGTGAAACGCAGTAGAAGTACTGTAAAGTCCCGATCGATCCGTGGTGCCTACGTCATCACACAGTAAAAAGAGACCGTTTTGATTGATTTCAAAGATGTGCGAACTACAAGACTGCAAGTCTCGATTGATTGATTGCGTAAGCAGTTCACAGTTAATGTTTTCATCCTTCCTTTCTGCGGTCGACTCATTGATTCGTGCTCGTTTTTTGCGTTTTCTTTAACATTTTTAAAAACAAATGGGCCGTCGTAATCGCTTCACCGAAGAGGAAAGAAAAGGGACCCTTTAAATTTTCGCTCAGCGATTTGGGGAGAAACAAGCGCTTGATTGATCGATTGAAGCGTAACAGTTATTTTGGCCCACCGGGTCTGATTTACTGGGGGGTCCAAAAAGTACCACGGATGGGTCGGGACTTTACAGTGAGAGATTTTGGGTCACAGAGTGGGGGGGGGGCCCTTGTAAGAATGCTTAGTTTTGGTGGAGGCATACTATAAGTTTTGGAAAACAACATCTTCGAAGATTTTTAATTTAGTTTTATATTACTGTGTTTAGTCCCTTTAGTTTAGTTTCGTTTTGTTTTTGCCATCCCTAGGATACATGCATGGATGTACCTCAACACGGGCGCCATCAGGTGCGGTGAAGGTGTAGTCACAGGATCCGTTGTTGGCCAGCAGGGTGTAATTGTTGGGGGACTGAATGGCCACCGGGGCACCGGTCGCCGGTACTTCGTAGACCGAACCACACGGAACCACTGCGCAGGCTATCTTGAATCCCGTTAGTTGACCGCTTTCGTCCGTACGAAAAGTAGCAGTCTGCAAAAATATTATGCCTGTATCTCGTGCAATTTGCATTTCGATTTTATTTCTCAAGCAGTAGATTGTGGTGCATCACCAGCGGTTTTTTTTAAATACTGTATATATATGACACACAAATAATAATAATAATAATAAACGGTCGAAAAGCAGCTTTGCCTTTTAAACACATGTGTGTGTGTGTTTTTTTTAATTTAAAATGGCATTTGATTTTTTTGTCAATTCATACACTTTACTTAACAAGCACTACCCACCACGTTGCCGGACAAGCTACGCAGCCGTATAGGTCCAACTGTTCCAGAGTAGACACTACCGGCTGCCGGTAGTGATTGAGTCGTGCCGTCCGGCAGTGTCTCCGTAAATTGGATGTTGTCATAATTGGTTTCCGTGTTGAATACAAGGGCGTTTAACTGGCGCAAAAAAGAGTCCAATTTTCATGCAACATTTGTGCTGTCGAAATAATTGTTGGACATGTCTTTGAAATTGATTTTTCGCGCTCTCGGCTGTTGAGCCGATTTTCGGATTGCTACCTCAATGGCTTCGTTGCCGGCCGAGATGATGCGGTATGTTACGAGTGCACTAGCGTAATAATTATTCGGATGGTTGGGAGACTGGAAGGTCACGGACCCTGTAGCCGGAACAAAGACTGTCACGGTACCTACAAACAAAAAAGAGAACGGAAACCGCGCATATAATAATTGTTATTTATTTTTTCATCCTAAAGACTGGGATATCAGTTCATATTTCGTACTTTGAGCACTGACATCAACGGCACAGCAACCAATAATGACCACGAGAAGACGGACAAAATGTCGCTCCATGTTTTCGGGAATGAATTTGATTGGGTCGTCGGAAGTTAAGACAGAACTTCGTAAGCTGTGGTAGGAGTTCCTCTGAAATTGAAAAACTGCGAAGCCACGACTTCTTAGTATTAATATTATTTCGACGTTGCAGATTAGGACTATCGCCCACTCTCCTGTGTACGGAAGAACAATGCAGCTTTTGGTTCGTTATCTTTGTTATTGCACCATGGGAAACCATCATCACCTATCTGTCAAAGTACACGCACCATCACCAATCCGTCATCCTAGGAATTCGAATGACGGTACCATGCTCCGGAATAAAACGGTCATGAATCAGGCTGAGCCTCCACCGGGTCGGTCAGTTTTACTACCAGGCAAACGCCATGGGTTGAACCGATGGGGTGGCGGAGGGCGTCACAAGTATAAATGTAAACATTACTCATTCAATTTACGCTTGTGGCGCCCTCCACCTCCCCACCGATTCAACCCATCGCGTTTGCTTGGTACGAGGTAAAGGCCGTCAACCAGGCCGGTTTTTTTAAACGTTGATTTCCCGGTGCTGCAGTGCTGCCATGCCATAACAGATGGCTTGAAAACATACCGAACAGTTCTCTGACCCATTTTAGTTCCTTCCTAAGCCTCACGGCTCGAATTTGGGTCCAAAAAAGGAAGGGAAGAATCTCAATGGAGAAGTGTGCAAGCAGTCCGGTAGAGGCGCCACTTCGGTTCCATCTCCCTGGGTTGACCTCGGAAAAACGACTTATGCGCCGCCTGCCGGCCTGGTTAAGTTACGATTTCTAAAACGGCCTGGTTAAGTTACGATTTCTAAAACGGCCTTGTTAACGGCCTTTACCTCGTACCCATTAGAACAGCACTTCAAACTCAATTGGAGGCACAAATATGGCGAGAAGTATTCGCTATCAATTTGGCCGGTTTGAAATGTGAAGACTAGAATTGTATTTAGACTACGAAAAAACTGTATTATTCTCAACGGTTAATCCAAAAATAATCAGGATGCTAAGCATGATGTTTTCAGTTACTCCCTTCTTTCACGATGCGGTGGCTATTGCATGGACTCTGCCTGTGAAACCTACAACTCAGAAAAGGCATTTAATAATAACGACTTTGAGGGTTTGCTGCGAAAAAAATAACAACCAAAAACTCACCGGTTGTTGGTGACCCCGAGTAACGTCCACTCCACGGGGCTCCTCCCCCGCAGTCCACGCCCACTCCCATGCCCCAACCCAGAGCGCCGGATCCGCGACGGCAACTCACCACCCCTTCACAGCTGAAGTATGACCACTCCTCAAAATCGCATGTTGCCACGACGGACTGCGGAGAACTTTTTGCCAAAATTATTCCTACAAACAATTCCGGGCATTATTTAACTGTTAAGGGAACGTCGACAAATTATGAAAACATTTCGTATCAGTAGAATGACGCGATGTTGGAACTTACTTTTTTGAAAATATTTATATATTATATTTAATCTAATTATTTATAATATAGTATTAAAAACCGGGTAGGAACTTAATATTTGGAAAATATTTACAAATTGCCGAGGTCATGCGCGTCAGTCGTTACAAAAATCTGATGACGCTAAAATGTAGCAAATTCAATGGGCTTCAAAACGACTGTACTCGAATTTTTTTATATCATGCAAAAGTATGAGTGAGAACTTCATTTATCGTAACCTTGGTCAAATTTGGAAATGTCGTCGCAGCACAATTTTTAACCCGCGGTTTGCGAGGCTTGGTAATTGTCTTCCTGTTCGTGTTTTGGGAAAACGTACAAAGCGCTCTTGGAAACAGCAGTTTTGAAGCATATTGTGTGGGTTTTCATAAATAATGATCACTTTTGTAATTTTGCGACTTCGCCCGTATCGAAACTTGAAGCGCCCAACAGGGTTTAATAAGGCTCAAATCTTTAATCGCTGTGACAAAATGTCGCCATGTTATAGCGTTCGCTGTGAGGATGCAACTGCTCAAACTTGAACAAACTCTTTTCTCAGACAACAGTTTACAAAGAAAAAATGCATTCGGGTATCCGGTAGAGCGTTTCAGCAAAGAGCGAGATTCATGAAAGACTCGTCAAAGGTAAAATCGCCAGAGAGCTCCCTCACATTTCGTCACTTAGTTCGGTGCACAAATTAGTCTTGAGCTCTCCAATCCTTTTAACATGTTTACCAACAATGATTAAGATGCATTACTACAGTTTTAAATCAGATTTTTTTTCCTTAATTTTTGGCGAATTTTTTATTCTGGGAATTTATTTCATAAATTTTTTTAATGTTAAGTACTGCAAAGCTGCTTCAAAGAGAGGGAGTTTCATAATAGTAGGTCTCGGTTGGTTACTAAAGATGGAGGGTTTCTAAATGAGCAAAAAATCGCTTTTCCAAAAAGTAAGTTTCTGCTCGATACATTTACGCTAAAGGAACGCCTAAAAATTGCCTCAGTGCTACTCGGTATATATATATGGATATTTATTAAACTTATTTATAACCAAATCCCCATAAAAGTACATTTAATACTATATTATCCATAATTAGATTATATCTTAACTAGCACGATATCTGTGCATTACTTAACTATTCCTCAAAACAAAAGCTCTCTGCATTTAATGTATGATTAGTGAACCAATCCTAGCGTTTTTTTTACCGGTGTTCCGGGTAAACAAACATACCATCACTCATGGACCATTTCGTTCCGTCTGTCGCCACCTCGGTTCGACACGTTCGATCTTGGTACGACAGCAGCGGATCGTCCGACAACGTCACCCTGGGCCGGTCAAATCCAATCACACAGTCCGTCTTACAAGTGACCGTGAAATTGGCGTAAAAAATGCAGAATAGATTTTTTGACGTCGGCGTGGCACGAGTCGTCGACGGTGAACGCGTGGACGATGAACGCGTGGACGGTCTGCGTATTGTGCTTGCTGTTTTGCCTGTCGTAGCAGCTGCAGACGTTGCTGCTGTTGATGATGAAGGCCGAGGAGGTCCAGCTAGTATTTGATCTGGACTGTAGTAGCCCGGGACCCCATTGAGGGTGCCGTAGAATAATTCTGTATAATTTTCAACAGTAATATATCGAAAACTGGCCACGCTATACTTGTGTTTATACGAGTATTAAACTTATAAGGGGTCATTCAACAATTACATAAGCGTTCCATATTAGGCGGCCTTACCTCTGTAAGAGCTCGTCATGATTTCTTTTTACCCCCCCCCCTGAACTTCAAACGCTTATGTCAGCGCCGTTGGACCCCCCTATGCGTCAAAATCTTAAATTTCAACTTTAATAGCAAAATTTCAGCACCGATAATACTTAGTTATCCTCCGCACTTTCAAAATCAGAACGAAGAAAAGCGTCTAGATCGGTAATGATGGGAATGTTCGCATCTTCGCCTGAAATAGAAGATTTGCGATTCCAATGCGCTGGTGCAAAAGGCATCAAGTAGATGTAGCCCCCCCCCCCCAAGTGACGTACCTGTTTTTCTGGTGGAGCCATCGGAACCTCTTGTCAGTACTAGTATGATGCTCAAATGAAGGGAAGAATAACGGCATGCGGGTCTATAAAATGATATTGAAATACACGTTTTTTCAAACTCTCACAATCAAGGAAATTTTGAGATTAAAAATTGTTGACGTAATCCAAGGACAGACCCCCACCCCCTATACGTAAGAGCTCGTCATCGATTGCTGATACGTACCCCCCTAAATTCGATGACATAATTGTTGAATGACCCCTAATGCAATATTATCTCAAATATTACTTTTTATTATCATTAAATTGTTATATTATATTATTGTGAATTAAAATAAATTACATTTTTATATGATACTTACATGAATTATTCTGAGCGTATATATATGACATTTACTTATCAAAATCAATTATATTGCAAAAAGTTTTGTGTGTGCTGTTAAAACTTACGTGCGCACATGGGCTGTAGTGCCGCAGCAAGGAGCCCGAACACCGAGACCACGAGGCTGTTAAGCATAATTGGGGATTACGAACAACGGCCTCGCTGAATTGCCTAATTTGGATCGGACCGCAACCGGCGCTAGGAAAAAGTACGTGCAATCGCAAAACTAAAACAGCGAGCAACAATTTGCACAATTTGTAATTGTTGCTCCGTTGCGGATAAAAAAGTCCTCGAAAAATTGCCGACAATCAGGTCCAGATACACGTCGAGCTGTCCTCACCATGTGTCCCTGATTTGCTTATCTCGCTCATTTTTCAGCTGACTACTGTGCCACTGTCAGTCCGTAAGCAATAATTTATTATCGTGGTAGCAAGAATTTTTTTTGCATTTTTCCTTAATCACACGCAACTTTCCACTTTGCGCCGCGCTTTCTTCCCAGTTTTTTTTTTCATAATTTGGCTTGTGTAATCCCAATCAACCATCACGTTAAACATATGAATCAAATACTGAAGTGTCCTTCCACAGCCGGACTCACAGTCACGCGCTCCTTAGGCCCCGAGTCCGACGCAAAACAACATCCAATGCCAGCTGAAAAATCTTCTTATCTTCACGTACTGTATAGATGTCTGAATGTCTATATGTCTGATAGATAGATCAGTATCAAAATATGATCTTGCAAATGTCCGCGCTGCGGAAACCAGGTCTAAGATATCAGGGAAAAGAAGAAGTTGTGGGAACGTGTTTAAAAAACGAAATGATGGGACGCTTGGAAAAAGCTCATTAAAGAGGTTGCTAACTATGCAGTGACTCATCTGTTTTCAACTAATTTGCGACAAAGCGCCCCCTGCCATCCGGTGGCTAATTCCAAGGTAAGGGAAAATCAAGTGGTCCATTCCAGTGCCCTTCTCTCGTAAAGGAGCTTTATGTTTGTTTATTTGTTGGTGGGCTTGTGATGATGGACATATATTATTGGCTGTATGCATTATTTGTTCCAATAGTTTGTTTTCACTGTTCTGCCTTGAATTGATCGAATATTTAGTCCTAAATGTGCCTACGGTATAATTAATTGAGGCGTCGAAACCCCACGACCGACTATTCCGTGTAGCTCACCTCAAGTTGTAATATCGAGCTTACATCTGCATTTATTTGACTCCCTCTGATTCTTCATAGGCGGTTCGTAGGCGGTTCTTCATAGGGTTAAACAAATATGCAGTCAGTTGTCTGTCTGTCTGTCTGTCTGTCTGTCTGTCTGTCTGTCTGTTTGTCTGTTTGTCTGTTTGTCTATTTGTCTGTCTGACAAACAGACAGACAGACAGACATACAGGCGAGGGATCTATACAATTTAAGTTCACACCGTTCTGTCGTCGTTGATACGTTTGTTCTAGTACTGTACTCGTACAGAAACGTTTCTGCACGCGAAGCTCGGAAAAGCCGGCGTAAAACGATCCCAACTTTGCTGCTCAAGTTTCTCGCAGCTCGAGACTAGGAAATTGATCGACTTATAAGATACTAACTCTTTAACCTCTGTATACAAACAGCGCATAACGTAGCGCCATTTCGCGAGGGTCAAGTTCAAGGTCCATAAAACAGTGGAATTCTTCACAACAAGCGCAACGCAAACCCCTCGATGGCTCCTATATCTCTTGCGAGTATCGTCTTTTAGCTGAGCGCAACAGAAATTGGGGGACCTTGAGGGCCGATGTTTATCTCGCGTGGCTACTCGAACCGGCATGAAGACGTACAATGAAATGTTGCGCGTCCTTCCGGTGAACATACATAGAATTGCCTTATGTAAGTAACTGAAGTGCTCTATGCCACCAACGTAATTTCTGAGTTACTTTTGGTTTAAAACAACAGTATAAATAGAGCCTTTTCTTTTCTTCACAAGACGAGATACCGGATCCGAATTTGGATGTGGAATTTCCGGATCCGCGCGCCGGTTGTGGCGACAGCCTTGCTGTTGATGATCCTGATGAGTTCCAGCACGAGTTGGGGCTTGGCGGTGTTGGAGAAACCCGGAGAATCTCGAGGTAAGGCTTTTCAAAAAAGGGTCGATTTCTCTCTTGTTTTGCTCGCTTTTTCCTAGGAAAGAATGAGATACCAGAAAGAAGTGTTATTAATGGAGTCAGAACAACAACAAGATATGTGTATTGAATAGAGGGCATGAGTGGTTGTGCTCAAGTTGTCGTTATTGGTTAGGACTTGCGAAACTTCCGGTATTCGAAACTGATAACGGTTGAGTGAGAGTCCCTGGTCTGTTGAGATTGTGCCAAATTGTCTGTGGCAATTAATATTGTCGCCTCTTTGCGGTTTAAGTGAACCGCTGTTAACTGTTTAGACACACAGAGGCAGACAGACTGGTAGTCCGAAAACTGTATCGGAACAAATCAGAAGTCACTCTGGGTGAATCGCACGTTAGAACCCAGCGAAAAAACACAGTACTCAATCACAATCTAGTCAACTGTTATTTTTTCCCTGTTCTGACCGCAGCAGTTATCAAACTGAAAAGTCAGTCGACCGTGTCAAATGAACCGCCGCTTTGCGACCAGCACATTTTAAAATGTCGGCAACTTTTTGCCTACTCTACCAATAATAATCTATGGTCTTATCGATCTTTTAATAAACATTTTCATTCGATCTGTCTGTCTGTCCTTCTGTCTCTGTCTGTCTGTCTGTCTGTCTGTCTGTCTGTCTGTCTGTCTGTCTAATTATCTGTCTGTTTGTCTGTCTAACTTATTTTTAGTCCTTATTTTTTGTTTTCTCTTTGCAGTATGCGACGGAACAAATTACATGCTCTCCAGCAACGAGAACAAAACTCATCACCTCACCCGACTTCGACAGCGCTATGAAAACTGCACCTACGTCCAGGGGAACCTGGAGATCACCCACATCGACGCAAACTACGACCTCCGCTTTCTTAGTCAGATTCGCGAAGTTACCGGCTACGTCTTGATTGCCAGAGTGGACAAAGAGGTCGTGTCCCTACCCAATCTTCGCATCATCCGTGGACGCACCCTAATGGAGAACAACGGCAAAAAGTACGCATTGTGGGTGGTAGCGAATCGGGATCTGCGAGAACTAGGTCTCTCCTCGTTGCAAGAAATCATGAAAGGCCATATTGTTTTCGTGGACAATCCGAAGCTGTGTCATGTGGAAGACTCTGTCGACTGGTTTGATATCTTAGCCAACAACGTGACACAATCCGTGAGAATGGATAACTCGGAGCAGTTGAACATCCAGAAGCGGTGTCCTGCTTGCAGCCCGAGTTGTGAGAAGTCCGGCGATGTGGCCTATTGTTGGGGAGCCTCTAGTTCCAGCTGCCAAAAACGTAAGCACGTTTGTCTGTTGTTTGTCTGTATGTCTTTTTAACTGTCTGTCTGTTCTACCTGTTTCCTGGTCAGACCGTCGTCACACCTGCTTTCAGGCACCAAATCGACATGTGCAAGCCATTGTCACCCAGGACGATGTTTCGGCAAGGGCGCTCAGGAGTGCTGCCATCGGGAATGCGCCGCCGGTTGTTTCGGTCCCAAGCCGACCGAGTGCTTGGCCTGCCGGAAGTTCGACCACTTGGGCGCCTGCTTGCAGAACTGTCCGTCCAGTAAGGAGTACGACCAGGAGACAATGACCTGGAAGGAAAAGACAAGCCAGTCCAAACTGGCGTACGGCAATATATGTGTCGACAAGTGCCCGGATAATATGCTGCAAGATGATGGGGCTTGTGTGCGGGAATGCTCGGATGGGAAAATCGCTAAGAACAATAGCAACATCTGCACCCTTTGCGACGGTCCCTGCCCGAAAAGTATGCACTAGTTTCGGTATCCCGTGCACGATTACGCGTAAGTAATCGTTTGTGTCACTTTAGTATGCCGTGGATTCAGCAAGAACAACGATCAATTGCGGCGCAACGACCACGGGTTCAATTTCATAACCGGTTTGAACCTGCAGAATTTCATCAACTGCACAATTATTGAGGGAGATCTGGTGATCATGTCGCAGACATTTACAGAACTGATGGAGTTTAACCAGGAGTACGTTCGACCAACAAACAGACAGACACAAAGATACGTAGACAGACAGGCACACAGAGAGACAGACAGACTTACGAACGTAAGGGCAGATTGATGAAATAAACAATTCTGAATCAGACACAGACAGGAACATTGAAGCTAAAGAGCGCGGACGAGCCATATTTGGATTATTGCTTGTTTTTGCTTCAGTCCCAGTAAGAACCGCATCCATCCCCCAGTACAACCCGCAGAGCTGGAGCAGCTCTCCACGATCCGCGAAATCACGGGCTACTTTCGACTGGACGCCACTCATCCCGATCTGCGCAATCTGTCCTTTTTGCGGAATCTTGAAATCATCCATGGCCGCACATTGGATGAGTACGTTGCTTGTCGTAATTTTGTTCTGCGTTCTTAACAGAGAAAATTATATCGGTTTATGTTTTTACCGCACAGGAAATTTGCACTTATCATTATTATCAGTAAATTCCTAACCTCGTTGGGATTGGATTTGCTGAAACGAATCAATGGTGGTGGTGTCCTAATTGTTGAGAATCGACAGCTGTGCTTCGCCAATACCGTTTCCTGGCAGCGTCTGGGAGTTTCAGGCTCTAGGTTATCACCTGTTGTGGTTCGGAATAACAAACTCGACGAAGTTTGCAGTAAGTCATACATTGTTTTACTTTGTTATTGTTCGGCTGCCTGTCCTTCTGGATATCTCTGTATGTCTGCAAATCTGTCGGCTTATCTGTCTATCGGCTTGTCTGTCTGTCTGTCTGCCTGCCTATCTGTATGCCTGTCTTTCTGTCTATCTGACTCGTTTTCCTGCCTGCCTGCACTACTTGGTTGTGTGCCTGCTTACCTATTTGATCGTTCAGTTGTTTGTTTGTCTGTAGACTCTTTCTTGATTTTGTCATTAATTTGCTTATTTGTAGGAGTGGACGGCGATACTTGTCATAGCGAATGCTCATCCGACGGCTGTTGGGGCAAAAACGCCACTCAGTGTGTCAGCTGCACCAACTTCCGGTTGGACAAGACCTGCATCAACAGCTGCAAGGAGCAGCCGAATTACTTCGATGCCGGCGGAAAAGTCTGTCAACGCTGTCACGCGCAATGTGAGGGAGGATGCTCGGGACCGGTACGTATATGGGCACCTAAAAATTGGGCCTTGGCGTTCCGGAATGTTAATGCATGTAATTGGGTTGTTATTTGCTTCCAGAGTGCCGATGACTGCACGGACTGTCTGAATGCGAGGGAAGGGCAGACCTGTGTTGCTACATGTGGCAGCTGGAAGTACAAAGACGAGCAGAAAAATTGTCGACAATGCAGCGCGTTGTGTTTGTCCTGCACTGGGACCGGCAGCTTTGTCGGAGAGGGTGGATGTCAGTCGTGTCAAGAGGCGGTTCTGACGAAAAATGGCTCTTTCACTGGCGTCGTAAACAGAAAAAGACAGAAAGACCGACCCACAGACAGACAAACAAACGGACAAACAGGCAGAGAGGCAGGCAGATAGACAGGCAGACAAACAAACGAACAAACAGGCAGAGAGGCAGGAAAATAGACCGGCAGACAAACAGACAAACAGACAAACAGACAGACAGCCAACTGATTGCATATTTGATAACGGACAGACCCGCACGATCTGTCCTTCCTCCGTAACCTTGAAGTCATCCATGGCTGGACGTTAGATGAGTATGACAATGCCACTTTCTCGCAATACCTTACGGATAACTCTTCACTGGATCCCGGCTGTTTCAGCACTGTTAAACCAGGCTGGAATCCAGTCAAAATTGCTACGCGCTCAGACTGGAATGTTCCATGTCTTCCAGCCTGTATATGACACTAGATGCCTTGGCTGGGTTCCAGCCGAAAAACACCCTGTTTATTTAAAGGATTCTAGGCTGGACAGTCTTCTAAGCTCGCCATAAGCCACCTTGTTTTCCACCCTGTATTCTACGCTTAATACAGTCGCGATTCTGACCAATTTTAAACCCATTGGTTCCGACCAATCCAAAGAGGAAGTATTTTTTATAACATCACGCCACAAAACTACATTTCGTTTTCAAAAACCAACTAAATATTCCGGTGCAAAAAACCACAGCTTTAAGACAAACCTTAACAAGTCGCACTTCACACAGATTAGTTTCTTCTTTAATTTTTTGTTCTTGTTACGACATTCCTGCAGATATTCCGCTTCGATCGTTCGAAATTCCTTGCGGCTCAGACTTCTATAGCGCTATATCTAAAAAAACAGACACTGGTGCTAAAGAATCGTACCAAAACAGAATCAAAACCGAAACAACTGAATAATTAAGAACCTCCTCAGTAGGCTCATTAGAAGTTCATGGATAGAAGTTCTTGTCGAAAAATCTTTCACACAATCCTTTTTCGGCAATCGGGCCGGATTCAAATTTTAGTTTGTCAATAGAGATTACGGCAACCTTGGGTCGCGCGTCAAGATGCCAATAAACAATCGTTGAACCCGCCATAGTGGTTTAGAAAGACTTAAAGAAATCGAGCAAAATCGTCTTTGAATTCAACTTATTTCAAAATCAATTGACGGTATTTAAGAGGGCAACGTGAATTCGATCAGCTTATCGTTTTAACGAAACAGCGACAGAGCGAAACAGATCAGGCGTGAGAGCAAGACAGAGGTCAGGCGTGAGGGCGAGACAGAGGTCAGGCGTGAGGGCGAGACAGAAGTCAGGCGTTAAAGAGTGTGCGGGGGGGGGGGTATTAGTGAACACCCTGGATCCAGGGATGGAGCTACGCACCACGCCTCTTTGCAATACCGCGAATCGTGCCTGCAGTTTATGGGCGCCAATAGATATCAGCGCATTAATAAACATGTATCAGTCCGACTTTGTAGATTCGGAAATAATGGAGAAAAACGGCCTCAGATGTAATCGGCAACAGGTCTGTCTGTCTGTCTGTCTGTCTGTCTGTCTGTCTGTTGATTGTCTGGTTTACCAGTCTATGGAACAGAAATCCGTTTCAAAGTTCGCGCAGGATGAGCGAGAAATTACATGGGCCTTCAAATGGGAAATTTCAAAAGACAGCTAAATGTTGTCAATGCTCTTCACGCTGGAAAAATATGCCTGTAATTTCAGGAATTCTAGGAATGCCGCCATGGCTTTTTGCGGCAGAGAAAACTTGAGACTCCCAACAGAATCCCAAAAAGAACAAGACGATATGGCTGTAGATGTTTGTTGGGGTTTCGCCTGTCGATGTTTTCTGCGAACTAATCCATCGCGTCCTCCACGACTCCTCCATCCAGTTCACCGTCGTCTATCACTTGGAGCGAGATTTCTCCGCGAGACACATGCTTTCTCACATGAAAGCGGGCACACTTCAATCGGTTGTTTGTAAAAAGTTCTTTCTTACAGTATTTACAAGCAACACTGTCGTCTAAGTTTGTTATAGAGCGATCTACCAAAGCTTTATCGGGAGGTCCCCAGGGAGCCATTTTAAAATCCAAATATATGATAGACGAAGTTGACGACCGGAAAGACAAAGAATTCACAAAGCACGTTGAAAAACAGCAACACGTGCTACATGTACCAAGGTAGAACAATCCTGGAATACAGTCAGTTCTCAAACGAACGGAAGATTGGTTTCTTCCTGGCTGTATTCCAGGCTGTATTTGAACGGCATTGCAGCCTGGACAAAAAAGGCCCATTTTCAGGCTATATCAAGGGTGCTTCCAGCCTTATTATAGTATTCGGGCTAGAATCCAGTCTGCGAGTTATCCGTAGGGCAGCTTTGTTACCATTGCTTTCTTACCGTGCCGTCACAATTTTGCTTTACACCGGCGCATCACATATGGCGATGTAGGAATTCTGGAGAACCGGCGGCTGTGTTGTGCTAGCATCGTTGCATGGGGTCAATTCCAAAAGCGACGAGAACCGTTACTGTACTGTCGCGATTCTAACGGCCGTTTTTTGGCCCTACCAGTAAATTACGACCCCCGGGTTCGGGCCGGGCTGGAATTGAATCCGTGACGTCACAGAGTCTTGCACGGGGGAGGCGGAGCTAAGCTGGCCGTTAGAATCGCGACAGTACAGTGCTGGTACGCGAGAACATGCTAGCAGAGTTTTGCGGTACGTGATGACTTCTGTAGTTCGTAATATAATTAGCCGTTCCGCAAGGATATGAAAGGGGACTATTTGTTGTTTGCGTAGAAAGTTCAACGCAAAAGTGTAGCCGGAACTGCTCTCCCGATCATAGATGTTTGGGTCCAAATCCCAACCAGTGCGTGCGGACGGAACTTTGACCAGTTATTATAGTATCTGAGCTGCAGATGCCACGGAATCTAAAGAACAGGTTGTACTTACACGTCATCTTAAGAGGCAAGAGCTTTACCAGAAAAGCAGAACACTGGCCGGGCGATCTCGGTATACTTTTCCAGGTTCCTTCCCTTTTATAAGTTTAATGAAACAATTAGAAGTCACTCAGTACTGACAGTGCGAGATTTATACACTTGTATGATGTGGTTTATTTTAGTATTGTTTCAATGTTGAGTGGACATCTTTAACGGAGTAAAAGATGATTGCACTGCAGTACGGGGTACGACGTGCAATGCGAGGACTCTGGCTTATGTTTATTTCCAGTCAGCTATTTCCAATCCGAAATTCAGCCACTAGCATTACTCGGATAAGGAGACTTTTCTATGGAAATAAATATTGCCTGCTTTCCCAAAAAGACGAATAGCTCCGCCCCCTCATTCCCGAAATTATTTGGCTAATACCAATCGATTTCAATTTAAATTTGAAATGGACAGTGACAAGAAAGTTTTATTTTAATTTAAAAAGTAAGTAACATTAAGCTGGCAAAGCGGGTGGCTGGCATTGGAGGCAGACTCCTCGAATTTCGTATGTGTCTGAATGTGCAAAATTATCATTATTATTTTGCATACATGTATTTTAACAGATAACGATACATGAATATATCTATTCAATTCGCCTGTTGCTGTCTGTGTTAGTGACTTTGATGTTATTTGTCTTCCTAACAGGTGCACATGCGACAAGCAAGTCGACGAGGATAGTCACCACCGACTCTCCTTCAAGTTCAGCTCGGGTCGCCATAGCCGTCACTCCTCGTTGAACGACGTCTTGAAACGAGCACTGGTCAGTGCTTCTGAATCGGCCATCCGTGAGCCTCCTGGACTGGTACGCCAAGATGGGAAACAACTGGCCGCATGAGCATGATCCCGTGGAAACAAGGCAAGGCCTTGGTGTGGGACGTCACTGTGTGGGACACCATGGCACCATCCTAAATTGGAGATCGACTGCAACCGCAGGCAAAGTAGCCCATGAAGCCGAGATGAGCAATCGCCAAACATATCGGGATCTAGAAGGGCGGTTCCTCTTTATTCAAGTGGCCTTCGAGACGTTTGGCGTTTGAGGGAAGGAAGCGAAGGGATTGATTGCGAAAATCGGGAGGAAAATCACTAACCACGCCGGGAGAAAAGAGCCACAGAATACCTCCGTCAACGAATTAGCATAGAGCTTTCACATGGCAATGCAACTTCTGTTATTAACACTATCCCTGAGACACGGGACCTTGAGGAGGCTTTTTCGGTCCTGTGTTTGTAAAGAACTAGCTTTTTATTGTTGTAGTTGTTGTCTTGAAAGTTTTTCTCTAGTCTGAAACGCTGTTCTAGTAAATAAACATTGATTATTAAGTTATTGATTTGCTAGATCCGCTGCTTCGGTTTGTTTGGACCCAAATAAGCACACATCTGCATGTAGCTAAAATGGGATCTTCCAGTGTTTTACTAACTTTGAAATTTCGCCAAAACACAGCTTCTCGGAGCTTCGCCGTTGAAATAACTTGTACAAATTAGCATAAATATTAAACTGGTTAAAAAATAGAATGGGCAGTACTTTCGCGATCTCCCTCCGAAATCATCCCCACATTTAGCCTATCAGGGGATCAGGCTAACGAACTTCCTCGAAGGGCGCAAGGCCACGCCAAAAAATGTACTTTTTTTACGTGGATGCTTGAGTTGTTTCAACAAAGATCGCAGAAAATTCTGCTGTGACGCCAGATGAGTTCAAATCAAATTTGCTGGATAGGTCAGCAGAAGGGCGAGGAATCTTTACAAAATCAGACCCAATCGCGTCGATTTCAATTTATGATCACACCGTTCCGTCGTCGTCGATACATTTGTTCTAGTACTGTGCTCGTACAGAAGCGTCTCTGTAGTTCAGCACACGAAGCTCGGACGTGAAACGTACTGTGTCTCTCCCTATTTTGATTGTGTCTCCCTCTGTCGACAATTCTCATCGTCATTATTAATTGACGGCTAATTCAACGTGTTCGTTGCTCTATGAAACAGTCCCAACTTTGCGTGTCCAAGTTTCTCGTAGTTCGAGACCAAGAAATTGATTGACTTATAAGATACTAACTCTTTAACCTCTGTACACAAACAGCGCATAACGTAGCGCCATTTCGCAAGGGTCAAGTTCAAGGTCCATAAAACAGTGGAATTCTTCACGACAAGCGCAACGCAAACCCCTCGATGGCTCCTGTATCTCTTGCGAGTATCGTCTTTTAGCTGAGCGCAACAGAAATTCAGGGGACTTTGAGGACCGGGGACCTTGGAGACCGGGGACCTTGAGGACCGGGGACCTTGGGACCGGGGACCTTGGGACCGGGGACCTTGGGACCGGGGACCTTGGGACCGGGGACCTTGGGACCGGGGACCTTGGGACCGGGGACCTTGAGACCGGGGACCTTGGGACCGGGGACCTTGAGACCGGGGACCTTGAGGATTGGGGACCTTGAGGATTGGGGACCTCAAGGACCGATGTCTTATCTCGCGTGGCTACTCGAGATGGCCTGGAGGCGTACAATGAAATGTTGCGCGTCCTTCCTGTGAACCCTTCTACATAAAATTGCCTGATGTTTACACTTCCTGCTATGAGAAAGCCCTAATTTCGTTTACGCCCGGTGCCAGATCGGACACGGACATTTTTTGAAAACATTTTAATTTTGGGCGGCAAAAATAAGAGAACTCCATTGAACACTGAACACGTGCCAGTCGAAGCAGTCCAAGTGAGGTAATTACGTTTCTAGACGACCAATAGAGATGGTCATTTTGGGGGATTGTCACATCCCACATGTTTGAGCAATTTCAGCCACTTCTGATTCTGCGGAGACGTTTTTCATTCAAAACAGTAAAAAACAATGGGAAAAATGGTTATTTTCTCGTCAGTTTCTGCCGGAACCTTGGTCCAGCAGCAAATGACTAAAACATAACCTTAAACTGTCAAGCAACACGCCAAATTCAAAAATCTCGGTTTCTCCGTTAGAAAAAATTATTTCTCGGTTTCCAAAACTATCATTTCACGGCATGTTATGAAGGTTATGAAGAATGTAAAGACTATTTCGTCGTCGGCTATCATTAGCACGATTGCGAGACACCTTTTGATGCCCGACGCAGGACTGACGATTTTCGGCGTTTTCCGCTCAGTTGCACGCAACTCGTCCTGCCTGGTCTATGTCAATTCGCGCGTACGCGCAAACGCACGAACGAGAGAATCGCACACAACTCGTCCTGTCTGGTCTATGTCAATTCGCGCGTACGCGCAAACGCACGAACGAGAGAATCGCACGCAACTCGTCCTGTCTGGTCTATGTCGATTCGCGCGTACGCGCAAACGCACGAACGAGAGAATCGCACACAACTCGTCCTGTCTGGTCTGTGTCTATTCGCGCGTACGCGCAAACGCACGAACGAGAGAATCGCACTTTCCGCGTTTCCTCGTTTGTCCGTACGCGCGAATCGACAGAGACCAGGCAGGACGAGTTGTGTGCGATTCTCTCGCTCGTGCGTTTTATCCGTACGCGCAAATGGACTCAGACCAGGCAGGACGAGTTGTGTTCAACCGAGTGGAAAACGTCGTTTGAAATATCTCAGGTCCTCCTGCGTTGCGCTTCAAAACGTGTCTCGCAAGGTGATTATTATCATCAGCAAATCTAACCGCCGTAAGTGATGTTTTCGCTCGTAATGGGATATACAGAATTCTGTATACTACGAATACCGTAGATCTTCGTCTCTCGATCTAAATGAGGGATTATTTCATCGTTGAAGTGACGGTAACCCTCAAATCGATCTCTAATTAACATATCGACGTTGTATAAAACGATGAAACCGAACTTAAAATTCAACATTAAATGGTTATTTAAACTTGTCAATGATTCAGCGACAGTTTTACCGTCAACGGGAATATTAAGTTCGAGGTTTCACTTGAAATATATGAACTCAATCCTAAAATGAAAAGAGTTTACTTTTAACGTTCCGACGTTTTAAAGTTAAATTAAATGAAGACTTAAATAAATTCGTCAAATAACTTGCGTGACTTAGCGGAACTCCCACAGGGGACCAGTACGAGACCTCGTACGGGACCTCAGACTCGTACTGACTGTGGCACTACTGCAGTACCGTACTGTCTCGATCATTTGGTGCTGCGATTTAGATCCACCGTATATTATGACTGCACACACTGCGCTTCACTGCAGTCATAATATACGGTGGATCTAAAAAGCAGCATTAAATGATCGAGACAGTACAGTACCGATATGACGAATCGAATAGACCGAACGTCATACCAACGCAGCAGCATCACATAAAAGGCGGGACTTCGCCCCCAGTCGGAGTCGTGAGTCACGCGTGACGTCAACCGGCCACCCCACCAATCCCCGATGGGGCTCTTAGGAAAACGCCCACATGTGCGCTCATAAAGCAGGGAAATTGGTGAAGTGAAGACCGAGAGACAACTATTTGCACACTGGTCTACCGAAGCGAAATTCCTCCCCACACAGACCGCTACACCACTTCTCATCTCATCTCTTCTCATCTCCGTAGCACAATCCATCACACACACACAAACACAAATACCTCTCCCCTCTCGACTCCTTCTTCTCTCGTTTCCCCCCTGAAGAAATCTCCCATATAAAAAGGCTTCCCATCTGGAATCCCACCGCTGGATACTTTTTCCTGTACTTCCGCTTCATCCATCGTTTTCCTCGGTCTAGCCTCTCTACCTGTTACAACAGTTGGCCAGTGGTATCCCGGTACCTTATCTCCAGTCTACACGACACACCTGTTGGCCATCTCTCTCCACAGTCCACATTTCACATTACCGACTCCGTTTTGGACCCTTTCTGACCCCGTTTTGGACCCTTTCTGGCACCATTTTGGACCCTTTCTGGCTCCATTTTGGACCCTTTCCTCCATTTGCTGTTAGCGAAAGAAAGAATTTTCTTGGATCTTATTCACGTCAACCGGATCTCATTTATTTTGGCGGGGATGGACGATAACTGACGTCGTGAACGCGAGGACCCCTTCATCAGCATCATCCACGAAGGTACTTCCGTGGCCAGGATGTGGAATCTCCGGATCCGCGCGCCGGTTGTGGCGACAGCGTTGCTGTTGACGATCCTCATGAGTTCCAGCACGAGTTGGGGCTTGGCGGTGTTGGAGAAACCCGGAGAATCTCGAGGTAAGGCTCTTTAAAATAGGCTCGATCGCTCTCTTGTTTGCTCGGTCCTTCCTAGGAAAGAGCGATATGCCAGAGAGAAGCGTTAATGAAGTCAGAACAACAAGCAGATACGTATATTGAGATATGTTTCTGTACTATTGCATGAGTGGTTGTGCTCAAGTTGTCGTTATCGGTTAGGACTTGCGAAACTTCCGGTATTCGAAATTGATAACGGTTGAGTTGAGTCACTGGTCTGTTGAGATGGTGCCAAATTGTCTGTGGCGGTTAATATTGTCACCTCTTTGCGGTTTGTGCAAACCGCTGTTAACTGTCTATATCCAATGAAGAAGTCCGAGTTTCGTTTCTAAACAAGACTATGTATGTCTGTGTCCGTCCGTTTCTGAATGTCTGTCTATCCATGCGTGTTTGTCTATATAGCTGCGAGCTTGTTTGCCTGTGCCTGAATTCCTGAGCCTGCCTGCGTTTGACTGTCTGCCTCAGCCTTTGTCTGTTTGTCTATGTCCCGTGTCCTGGTCTGTCTGCCTGGCTGTCTGCCTGCCTGTGCCTGGTTGTCTGTTTGTCTATAACCCCGTCTTCTTGTCTTCCTGCCTACCTGCCTGTCTAGGCCTGATTGTCTGTATCTGTTTGTCTATGTTTATGTGCTCGTGTCTGCCCACTTGCTTTTCTGCTTGTCTGGGTTTTTGACAATTTAAAAATAAATTAAATTATATTTCTGCTTGTGGGATTGCTTGTGCTGTGTCTTGGTGGGAAATGGGCAATCGTTTAGCCCGTTTTTTATTCGCGACACTGCACAGCTACTTACATTGGCATATATACAATTAATTTCTGCCCACGTCTCACAGCGTTACAAATTGGGCGTTTAATCTCGGTGAATCTGAGGTTCAAGTTTTGTGGTCGTATCGGGTGTTATGGCTGTGTCTGTCTGTTTGGCCTCATCTCTTTTCATCTCTCTCACACAGTCCCGTAAGACTATAATCCTGTCTCAAAACTCTCTCAACTTGCCCTTGTATCTATCCAATACTCCTTTGTCTGGTTGAACGACGATCGCACACAAATTCGTAACAGAGCAGGGAGGGGAGCCCCTCCAGGAATGGAAGATGAGAATAAGCAGACGAAGACCCGCAGGCGCCAATTACAACTTTCACCCCATGTTACTCGACGTTAGCCCGACATACCACACTGTCTCAGTGCCTCTTTATCGGCTGCTTGCCTGTCTCCCGCTGTTGTCTCCTCAGATTACCGGTCACTTCAGTTCGCGGAGTTGCGAATTTACGATACGTATCATGCAAGGTATTTCTGGTTGATCTCTCCCTGCCTGAATCAGTTTCCTGCTTTGTCTGCCTGCTTAGATTTGTCGATGTCTGTCTGTCTGTCTGTCTGTCTGCCCGTTTGTCTCTGTCCGTTTGTTTGTCTGTCCGTCTGTCTGTTTGTCTGTCTGTCTGTCTGTCTGTCTGTTTGTCTGTCTGTCTGTTTGTCTGCCTGTCTGTATGTATGTATCTCTGTCTGTCTCTCTGTTTGTACGCCTGCATGCCTGCCTGCTTGTCTCTCTACCTGAATATCTGCGTTTGGCCTAGACGTACTTGTCTGATTTCGCGAGCCTCTGCCCCTTTCTGGCTGGCATCGAAGGATCGAATCCGTATAGTCTCCTCCATCTAGTCTGGGAAATCTGACCGTAGCCTTGAATTCCTTGCCACACTTGACTGAGCCACACTGCGTGCTGTCTTTCCCTTTCGCAGTAAAATCTGCATTGGCAATAATACATATTTCCATGTACCTTTTCCAGTTATGGCGGGTAATCGAGAGGGAAGAATTATATGACGCTGATTTATTGCCGACCTGGTGTGTGTACCTACCTTCTCACTTTAGAGGGAAATTTTCGGTTATTAAAGGTGGCACACAATATATCGCTGCCTGCCCCCCGCCACATGGGGTGTCTTGATGTTGTCATTACCGAAGAAGGAAAATTAATATTAGACGTGCAGCCTTCTTATTCAAGGCAAAAAATGATTTTTGTTGCCTTGGGAGATTTTTTTGTATGTTTTTTCTTCGATCAAGGCGTGTCGCCGCATTGACAGAGGGACCCGCACCCTTTTGTGTACAGTACCACACGCTGTGCCCAAGTGTGTGGTGTGGTGCCAATTTTCGAGTCCGACACTTGTGGATATCGAATTTCTTTTCTTTTCTCTCAAATTTGTATTTTTAGTTGACAAAAAAATGCTCATCCGAAACGTGACACGTTATTAGCGAGAAGAATATGCCAGAAGAGTTTTGTGTTCGTCTTATTAATAAGAAGTGTGGAGGAATGTTAACGTAACAGCAACAAGCAGCTGCTCTTAAATTTAATTATGAATATTCCGGGATGGGAATCTAAATTCTCCTGCTATTACGCGTAACATGAAAATAGGAATGCTGCGCTCTTTTGTGTAAAAATAACAGCATGTAGTATTAATACTCTTTAAACTGACAGACAGGCAGACAAACAAACAGACAGACAGACAGACAGACAGACAGACAGACAGACACAGATCGCAGTTAGCTAATAATTAACGATGCGCATTCTAACTGCCATATCATGGCATTAATGTTGTATTTCTCGCGTCTTCTTCTTCGCGGTGGATGTCAGTGTCTTGTCATCACGAGCCAACTCTCAAAAAAGCGTCGTCTTTGATTAGGAAAAATGCCGCAAGCAGAACTTCCACCCCGTTGAGATTAAAATAAGCCATCCTGCGCAGTACGCACATGTTGCCCGCACGATCGAGTCTTTGTTTTCTTGCGGCACCCATTTCACACATAGGAAAACAACAGTATCGAACGAACATTTTGAGGTGGTATCAACAAATTATTAGGCCTCGAGGTCGTTATTTTACAAGTGTCCTTGTTCTAGAATTTCAACAATTGTACCAGTACGTGAACGCGGATACACATCCCATTGATCATAGGGTTTTGTAAACCGCGAAACTTTGTACACTTTCATGTTTGTGTACTGTATGCGCCCGGCGCCTGGGTCATTCCTTTTTTGCAGTTGTGTTTCAAGAAGAAACTGGGTGCAATCTTAGGACAACATCTGTAGTGGGGGTCGGATAGGCTGGTAAATATTTTGTTGTCCGTTTATTTACTCAACGAAATCATGTGAACGAATGCGCGTGACTATTTCACTACTATGGTGAAACTTCTGATAGTTGCGAATTATCGTTAGTAGGCTGTTTATATCTGTGTGTCTTTGACTAATGTCTGCCTGCCCACCCGTCTGTCTGCCTGCCTGCCTGCCTGCCTGCCTGCCTGCCTGCCTGCCTGCCTGCCTGCTTGCCTGTTTGCCTGTTTGCCTGCCTGCTTGTCTGTCTGTCTGTCTGCCTGATTGCTTGCCTGCTTATCAGTAGCCTATAGTTTGTCTGTGCCTGTGACTATACGCTTGTGTGGTGGGATGTTCTGTACGTTTTCAGGTTGTTGCCTTCTGTTTATAAATGGCCCATGTACCAGTTGTCTACAAATTGGCGACCCAAGACGACCGTCAAGTGCCGGCTTGCCGCTCGTTAAGTAACCGGTCTGTTTATCCGGTAAATACGTGTAACCAGCCATTTTGATTTCAATCTCAGAAAACAAGAAAACATGCGCAGGTGAAGGCTTGAAATTCGGGCCAAGATCTCCCACCGAAATCAGGGCGTTTCCCCGAAAACTGCTCAATCCCGGCGCGTCTTACGTTTTCTCACCGTATGGCAAGTGCCAATCAACCGCGGAAGAAAGTACTCCCTTGTGACGCGCTCCGAATATTTTATTGACTGGATATCCATTTATATTGACTGGATATCTCCTTTCTCCATCACGCACACGCTTAGCTGCCGTAAAAAGTAATTTGGCTTCCGCGTTTATAGCCGGGTGGCGATATCTCCCATCACTTCATTACAACACACTCTTGTTGTCTGTACTGCATATTTGTCTGTCTGTCTGGAAGGCGCGCGAATTTACGACACTTTTTTTCGTCTGAACTTGAATATATTTTTTCTCCTCACATCCGAGGCGAAAAAGACATGTGACAATAAAAATCTCTGTCGCGTATGCTGTAAATAAACAAACTGAGAGACAAGAGAGATGTATTGTCTGTCACGCCTTTTGCCAGTCTGTCTGTCTGCCTGTCTGTCTGTCTGCCTGTCTGTCTGTCTGTCTATGCGGGTCTGTGAGGAGAGGACATGTGTTGTGTAAACTGAAACCGCCGCTGCATCAACAACGTGCAGTTCCACTTTGATCAATAATTGATGACTCTTTTTGACAGTAAAAAAAAGAGGCCCCTTCTTTCACGGCCGAAATCGATCCGGAAGTCTGTGTACGCAACCTCACGCGGATCGTAGCCCCGAAGAGAACAGCTGTCTGTATGCTCCGGAAGCGTGCCTTAAACCGAACAATCCCGCGCTTTCACTCGCCAGGCTTTTTATCGTTCCAGTTTTTCCGGTCGACTGACGGAATCATTTTCTGTGAAATATATCGTGAAGCATCTGCGCGGAAAAAAAACTGCGTCATTTTTCTTGCCTTGGCACACAAACACAGACACAGACACACGCCGTATAAATAGAGAGGGCCCAAGTATCGGTTAGAAATATTGCCTCTCCTGTCAAATTGCCTCGGTTCGCTAAAAAGGAGTGCCTGTCTGTGCCTGTGTGTTGGTGCCTGTCTGTGCCTGTGTGTTGGTGCCTGTCTGTGCCTGTGTGTTGGTGCCCGTCGGTGTCTGTGTGTTGAGGCAGCGATTTTTTTAAAGAGAACGTCATGTTAGCGAAAAAAATTCCCCTCAAGAGATGACTATTTACTCATTAACGCCCTCGCTCGTGGGTCGTGTCTGAATCGGATGACTGACTCTTCCCGCGTTAGCGAATTATCGTTCGCTGTGTCTTTTCCCTCGGATCGCTTCCCGTAAATCGGTTTCTAACAAGCTGATTTATAGGGTGCTATATTTGGATGTGACAGGGTGATTTTCAGACAATGTCTGGATGTGGTGTTCAGATGAGAAGCGTCAACACAGATCCTGATCTATTTAGGATTGCTCACCGTTTGCGGTTGATCTCCAGCATTTTCAATGGAACATTTGGCGTTCTTTGAATTGAATGTGGTGAGATGGCGTCACCATCGTAGATGCTTGTGTGTATGTTTATTTATTTATAGCATTGACATATTCTAACCCCTATGTCAAATAAACATCGATGTAATGTTTCGAAATGTGTAAGTCAGTCTTGTGCTGTGAGACATGTGTCGATTTTGCGTACTTCAGAATTTAGCCACCCAGTGGATTAGCATTTTTTGTCATGTTCTCTGACGCAAACAGTTATGCAGACATGTTTAGGCAGACAAACAGACAGACAGACAGACAGACAGACAGACAGACAGACAGACACGCGTCAGACAAGTGCGATAGACAGACATTGCCCATCAGTAAGACTGACAGATATTGGACCCGCTTACGAAGCTTGAAGTTATATTCCTCGGCAGTCAATCGAGGTGCGGGTCACATTTCAGCAGTGGTTTACTTCACACCATCTGGTGCTCTGCTCCCAAACTGGGGGTCAGCACCTCCTCGTCGTTACATTGATCGGGTCCCTCAATGCGCGCGCCAGATTTCCCTTGAGTTCCGGCCCATCCCCCAGATGGCGACGTCAGCGTTAGCTCAGCATTTTACCTTTCCCTTTCCTCTGATAAAACGAATATTATGGAGGGACTTGATAGCCAACACTTACAAGGCTCTCATCTCTCAACTGAAGGTCTCCGAAGTCATTTAACCCCTCCTAGGTACGTGAAATCCCCGCGAGGCCTTTATCAGCAGGCGCGCGTTGTTAATGTGTTATTACACTACTACCCATCGCACAGTCCCCGGGAACTTTTAATTCCCACAAGCGATGAGTAACAAACGTTTAGGCCTGATTCCACAAAAAATCCGCCTACTCGTCACGGGATGACGCTAATAATAGGATTCAATTCAGAGATCATGTGTGTGAGCATGTTCTTGTGTGTTGTTGCGTAAACTTGCGAAGATATACAATGCCGATAGGCAAGATCTTTCAAGAAAAAAACTGGTCGGTGAGAAACAATTCGTCTCAGATGAAGTTTTGAGGAACACAAGCTAAGCCTAACGACTAAGCAATCACTCAGAACAGACAGACAGACAGACAGTCAGACAGACAGACAGACAGACAGACAGACAGTCAGTCAGTCAGATAGACAGACAGACAGACAGATATTTTGAGCAATACTAAGATTCTGATTTTGAAACTAAGATTACTCAGATTACCGACTTTTGATACGAAGATTCCGACTTTGCTGCTACTGCTCTTTAGTTCTTCTTTTGATTGTGGAATTTGCGTTATTAGCTCCTGTCACTTTTCTGACTCCTAGTCCCTCAGCAAATTTCACGGTCAAAACATTTTGCTAGCCCCTGGGTCCTCATGGTGTTTGTATTGACACTCACCCCATTGAAAAGTGAGAACCTATGGCGTACTCGTGAAATCAATCATTCAGCCATGCATGATGGCCCATCGGGGACGATCCGGGTGCCAATCTAATTTGTTGATTCTGCCGTAGTCAGCGCGATCGTCGTACATCATCTGTTTGTTGGTTGTGTGTGCGGTCGCTAAGGAAGATCCGCTGACGTTTGCTTGACAGGCGTGAGGATGTAAACGCTGGGATGTCATGACACACTGGAGTGGGATCGCTCTTTGAGAGGCCAGGATGTTTTGCACTGCTCAATCGCGTCACGCTGGCGGGCTGTTGTCGGGTGCTTGAATTTCAGGGTCGCACCGAGAGTGAGTACTTGTGGATGCAGTCAGGTGTAGCGCTCGTCTGGCATCTCCGCAAACCCGAGTGCTGAACTCTTTCAGCGCCACCTGTGGGTCAGATAGCTTGGAGTCAGACAAAACGATAAATATAAGCTGGCAGGCAGGTAGTCAGACAGATAGACAGGCAGACAGACAGCCATGCAGACAGGCAGGCAGACAGACAGACAGACAGACAGACAG
>LRSR01008062.1:0-20498 GCA_001579985.1 Hypsibius dujardini
ACTCTTGTTGTCATCTCACACTGAATGAATATACTTAATTGTTCATACGAGAATTGAATTTTTTTTACGCCGCTGCAGGTATCTGTAATTTGACGACTTAAACGTTTGGCATTTGTATGCATCCTTATTTTCTCGCATGAGGCCATGGTTATTACGACTAATCCCTGCTACGCGGTATTTAATTTCTAGAACTTTCATCGTGAGTCACATCTTCTGTATAGTAAGAGTTTTTGGGACAGTTGTGCTACAGACGTCACAGCCGGTGTCTTTGATTGGCACCGAAACTCTTTTAAGGAAACATATTTGATCCTAATATGAGTCATATATATAGATGTGTGCGTTTGTGTTGGGTTTTGACGTTTGCTAGCTTGTGACCACTGCTTACGAAGGCAAGGCAGCGCATTCCGTGGGTCGACGTTTTCGCCTTGTGATTTCACAAGATGTCTGCCAGTCAAGTCAGTCCGTCCGTCCGTCTGTCTGTCTGCCAGTCACCGAAAGGATGCTCAGTTTCGTAAAAGTTCCCAACATGCTTCCTGCCTGTGTGGGAGGCTAATTCTGCCTGCACTACCCCCACTACTTCTTGGTAGATCTAGATCAGTCTAATGTGATAAGGTTGTATACTGTGTATAAATGTGAAGAGATTCCGGCGACTGCTGCCTGGACTGAGCGCACAGCTGCCAACATACTTGGCAGTAGGTCAAACTGCGATTTGGGTGTGGCAGTGGCAGCAGCAACAGCAACGTCGCGCAGCTCTATCGTGAATTTTTTTTTATTATATCTTCTCTCTCTATTTTCGTGTGTTTATGTGTGTGTGTGTCTGTCTGCGTGCGGTCTGTTAAAAGATGTCAGTTTCGTCACGGATGGGTGCCGGTGTTTCCGCTGGATGCATGGATGGACGGACAGACGACGGGTTGGTTTTGCGCTACTGGGGGAGAGGATGTCGTCTCGCTATCTCTCCCCCTCTCCATCCCCCCCTCCTCCGTCTCACTCTTCTCATGAACGGATGGATGGATGGTAAAAGTAAGATGGAGGGGCTATAAGTGCTTTCTGGGTGTATTTGACTTTTGGTCAGCCTCGGCGTTCTCGCGCGGTGGTGGTGGTGGAGGAGGCTCTCCCCCCTCTATACCCGCGCGCGCCACGCGGGCACGATTTCGAGATTGATGGATAATAATTGGGCAAGATGTTTCGTTGAAGATAAAGCGGGCCCGTCGTGGTCGTGGTCGTCTTCCGTTTGGAGTGCTATGCTTTCGTGGGGTGTGCTGTGTACTGTATACGCTAACTGGGTCCATCCACCTACAACGGAGGGAAAAAGATGGCCTCTTGCGATATTTCAGAGTCCATCGTAACTGTATAAAATAAAGGGGTATATACTGTGTGTGTGTGTGTGTGTGTGTGTTTTATGCTCGCTGAAGTGGGCACGCCGTTCTCACGGTCGACGGCATTCGGTGACCTATAAACTTTGGCTGGGCTCTCTTTTGCGTCGCTTGGGAGGGTCTCCGCGCGCGCACTCTGCTGTTTAGAGTAGAGTGTGCTCTACATACCAGCGTCCGACTGTATATGACAATTAAATTTAAATTTCCCCTTAATTTCTCTCCCTTTGTGGTTTTGTTTTTGCCTCTTGTATGTCCAGAAACTGGAACCTTGTTTTCTTTTTTTGTAGTATGTTAAAAGGTAAGATATTGGGAAAGGTAACACTCTAAATTGGTTGAAATTGGTATCGATCTTTAAGGTTTTTGATAAAAGTGACTGGAAGTCTGGGAAGTTTCCGGTTCGCTCGCTCGAAGCACTTAACCTGTTGCTTCCTGCTTCAGCTGCCCGCTTTGTGTGCGTATTTATTTGATCATATTGTGGGGCATGTTCCGAGTGTGCTCATTCGGCGCGTTGTTATTATTCTTTGGTGGGGAGGCCTTGGGCAGAGTCGGTCGGTCTGTCTGTCTCGGGGAAGTCAAATTCCGCAACTGTATGTATGTAAGAAAGGGGTTTATTGTTCGGACTCTTAGTGCTCGTTCTCCGTTTCTGTGTGGTTGTGTTGGGTCTTGCCTCTGCGAGCCTATGGAGTGAATCACATGGTATTTTGGTGTGATTGCAAGTGTTGGTGTTGTGTGACTGACTGCGTCTATCCCCCCGGGAGCAAAAAGTCTGGCGACTACGACGGCCGCGACGACGACGGTTTGCTGCAATGCGTTCCTTGGATCGCCAGGCGCGGATCGTATCATCGGAAGGAGGTCTTAGGCGAGTTAGACAGACAAAACTGATTTTGGGGTGAGCTCTGGATCAGGCGAAGAAGTAGCAGTCTAGCAGCAACCGGGCAGCAGAACAGTTTGATTAGATTTAAAAATAATCCCCTACATTAGTCTGATTTATGACTCTGCCTGCGTGTCGGCGACCGGGAGGCACGGCGGCGGCGGCGGCCGACGGGAGAGAGTGAGGGCTCAGTATGGGAAAAATGAGGTCGTGGATGCGTCAACAGTCAATTACTGTAGGCTGAGTTTGTTCTGTTGTATGCTACGACTATACGTACAGCTGGGACGTGCTGTGGTATGTCGACGTCGTCGTTCTTCAAGCCGGATGGATGGATGATCGTCTTCGCGGCGCGCGAAGATGAAGCCGGATCTCTGTACTGTGTATGTGTCTGGCTTTATTTATTGGTCTGTCTGTGTTGGGGGCATTTTACGCCTGCAGTCTGTGTATTTATGGTTACTGCAGGCGATCGACATCGGAAGCTGCCTGCAATGATGATGATGAGCTGTGAGATGCTTCTTTTCTTTGCAGTAAACACATATATACAGACGCACGAAGGCGAAGACGGCGACGGCGGCGGATCTTGCGGCATAATCAACGGAGGCCACTGTGCTCAGGCTCCGGCGCGTAATGGCCAGACATCAAATTGTAAACTGCTGCTGCTACTGCCCTATACCCCGGCTGCTTGTCTGACTGTGTCTTCCTATGATCATCGCATTGGATGTGTGTGATGAACTTGTTGCGCCTTTTCGTCGGGCGGAGGCAGCGCGATGATCCAGTCTCTTGCTCATGTGTGTGAGTGTCTGTGTGTGTGTTAGGCCACTCAACTCCTCTCCATGGCTCTCTGATTTTTGATGCCGCTGCAGCATTTCATTGCAGGATGATCTCGTTTTGGAACACGACGCGCTCGCAGCAAAAGTAGTCAGACAGGCAGACAGACAGACACCGTGTGTCTGGGTATCATCATCATCATGGCGGAGCTCCCGTGGGTCGAGTGGTAGTGGTAGCGACCGACTGCATGCAGAGTAGTGTGAGTTGTGCGGGGGATGTTGCATCCATGTCGCAACGTGATATCGGATCTCTCGTGATTGGAATCAACGGCTGTTGCTGTTGCGAATGCTGCCGTTGATGGAATGTCTGGGGAATCCCTGCTGCTGCTGCTGCTGCTGCTGCTGACCGGTCAGATGGATGGACTGTCTGCTGCTGTTGTTGTCGTTTAATCTCTCCCCGGACGGTCCCATTACGCGATGCTATTTGCCTCTGTGGACAGTGAACTGGTTTTTCCCTTTGGTCTGACATCAAGAAATCATTCTGATGAGATCATTGTGAAAAGCTGATTTTCTGCCGCAGTGCATTCTTCCCTCGTACTTCTTTACCTGACTCTTATTGATGGGGACCGTAATCAGTGTGATCAGTGTATGATGTGTCACACACCGGACCGGACCCGCGGAATATCGGTAATTTATAGATAATTTCTGCGCCCATCACAGCGTGATTGGAATGTGGACGGGGTACTCTCTCCACGGGTGCGTTCTTTTGCGTGTTTTGTCGGGTTTGTGTAGTAGTGTGTATGTGCCTGCATTACAGCTCGGCACTTGGTCATGGTCGTTGTCCCTCATCTCATCTCATCGTCGTCATCACCATCCTGCTCCTCCCCGGCTCATATCGGCATCGGAGATCTCCTGCCGGCCGGGCTCCTCCGTATCACGCTGGGCCGACGTCGCGGTACTGCAGTGGGTTCATCAGCTGACCGGGGGTGACGGTCAACGACGACGACGGCGACCACGACGTGGTGCCAGAAATCCGGAAAGTAAGTCAAGGAGCTTGACTTTTTCAGAATGGGACGGCCGGCGCAACGTGCACGCATAGACATAGTACACAGTAGAACGCAAGCCCAGCATAAAAGGCGCGAGGTTTGGTAAGAGGATTAGCGGAAACGGTTACATCGGCCGCCCGTTTGTGAACGAACCCCCCTGTGATGATCATATCGGAGCACGTGGGTATTTTCTCTTTTGAGTTAGGTGGCCTTATCTGCTGCTACGGTTTGAATGTTTGCTCTCGATGTCGGCGGCGGCGGCGTTGGGTTTTTGAATTCCCACCACGACGAAATGTCGGGCATCACGCCGCCGGTTGGAAGGGAATCAATATTTTCCGCAAACCCCAAGTGGCGGGACGGTGTCACGAACAAATGTTATAAGTTTGAAGACAAGTGAATCCGGATGGGCAGACGGACGGACAAACAAGTAGGCAGACAGGCAGACAGACCAACAGACGGCCATGTAGAGAGTCAGTCAGACAGACAGACAGACAGACAGGCAGACAGGCCGGCAGGTAGTCAGGCAGTCAGACTAACCGGCATACAGACAAACAGATAAGCAAGCAGACAATCCGTCACTGACAGACGGACAGACAGTCAACAGACCAATGGATGGACAAATGGGCAGTGATGAATTGGCATAAGTCTCTTCGAATTGAAAGAACTCTTGCCCTTCTGTCGGTCTGGTCGGTTAGACATCATTTCCCCGATCGGGTCTAAAAATTTAATTAATGAATTATCTTGTCCTTTAGGTGGGATTACAAGTATATCCCATGAGAATGCTTGTTCCGCTCTTGTTGAGTTGTTTCTGTGTCGTGGTGACCGGTCCCCGCCGTCGCCGTAGGTCGTAAAATCAGTCTGGCGAACAATTGGTCACAGACCAGGTTTATGCTTCAGACGATGAAAAAGTAAAGTGCCGTATCAGCACATTAAACTCTGAACCGGCTCGGCGGTGGTATGCTGTGCAGCATCACTCTGCCGTCGATCGTTTTTACGGGGCCAGACAAGCCCTGTAGAGCACCCGCGCGGGCACTCTTGCTCTCTCGAGGTCATGCCCCCGTGCACGGGCCGGATGAGCGAGAGAGTCCGCCGTGCCTGCGTTCACTGACTCCGCCGGTATAGTCGTCGTCGCCGCCGCCGCGGAGCACATTGGTCTCTCATCTCCACTTATATCCCATATTTTTATTACGTTATTTTGATATAGCTTCTGGCCTGCTGTGCCGTGAGTTTATCTCATCTCTCACTCCGCCAACTCTCTCAGAAGCACATGCCCGGTCTATCGTGGAGTGTGGCGTTCCAGTTGGAAAGGTGGTTCGTTCGTGCTCTCTCGCGACCAAACGGCCTGTCGTGAATTTCGAAATACTGGGAGTAAAACACTCGAACAAACTGCTCACCCGCTCGTTGTTCAAGAAAGTTTGTGTGCCGCCGAGTCGATAACAGTATAATATCACTTTAACGATGTCGATACATATTTGGCAGTTGCGGTTGAGGCTTCACCTGGGAGCGTTTCCGTTTATCGCTTTGCTCGTTCTGATACACTTTAGCCAGCAGGCGAACGGATGACATTTAAGAAACGAACTGATAACAAGTTATATGAGGATTTTACCGTCCGGATTCTGCCCATATTACGTGGTACTGAGTATCCTGTATTTGACCGAGCAAGGCATCCTCGGTTCCTGACAAATGAACGAGACAGACAGGCAGGCAGACGGGTTAACAAGCAGATAGACAGACAGACAGAAAGACAGACAGAAAGACAGGCAGGCAGGCAGGCAGGCAGGCAGGCAGGCAGGCAGGCAGGCAGGCAGGCAGGCAGATAGGTAGACAGACAGACAGACAGAGCGACAGAGTCACGCAGACATTCAAGCAGACAGACAGACAATCAATTAGAAACATCGTCAGCCAGCCAAAAGATGGATTAGTTATGGATAGTTCGGCGTCTGGGCCGTATAGTCGCAACAAGTTAGCGAGTGAGAAAGCCGGAGACACCCATATTTTTTAGGAATCTTCAGAGTCCGGAGCACATCGACCTCAATATCACGCGAACAGACCAGCAGCTAAAAAGGAACGTCGAAAATTAATCACCGTGACGACATTATTATTCCAAATATATATTGGCCTGTCGGAGAGATTCTGCAGCTCTCGCAAGAGCGCGCTCTCTCGCCGCTGCATACAAAGTTTGCGGAGGTGTAATTAATGAACGTTCATGAACGCGTAATTACATGCACGACCAACTGCTCGCTGTTCGACACGTCGCTCATCCATCTTCTTTCGGAACGCGATCGATCTTATATGATATCCGCTCTTGTTTGCCCTGCTATGTGCAAGGAAGGGGTTGGGTGTTGACTAAAAGATGTTTGCTTTCCGCAGACACTCCTCAAGAAAGTCACATGCACGTACAGAGGATCCGTTCCGTGCTGTGCACCGGCCAGTTTTGCTCATCATTAAGAAAACGCGAGACATGGACACTTCATAAGGCTGTGCATGCACACACCGAGCGTGATAGATGAAGCAGTTAACATCATTAATCTTCCGAAGGCCCCCAATCGGTCAGGAAAAAAATAATTTTATAGGGCGAGAAGAACGGCGGAGTATGCCGCGGCGGTCGGTCTGTTGCTGTTACTGCTTGCTGCCCAGATCAATCTAGGTTCTCTCTCAGTCTATCTGTGCCACTTTCGTGGGCAGACGTTTAGACCTATCTGTGGCTGTCGTCTGGGCCTTGCACGGATATACGAATATATTTCTGTCCACAGAGATATGTATTCGGATGGTTTAGCACGAGGAACTCACGAAGAGACTACTGACGGCGAGACGAAAGACAACCGCAAGCTCACTCATTAAGTCCGCCGTGAATGCACCGGCTGCTGTGCTCCAGGCTAATGGTCATGGTACCACGCAGTCTGCGATAATCGAATCATTATGCATTATTGTAATGAAGTGGAAGGAAGGACGACGGTCGGTCGTTGGACCTTGGTTGATCAGACCGACCGACGTACGCAGTGGAAGACCTGACTCAGCGGCGCTGATGTAAGCATCCAAGTTCTACCCAAGTTCTAGTTCCAAGTCCAAGTCCAAGTCCTAGTTCCAAGTCCTAGTTCTACCGCGTCCAGCAAACAGAAGAGACCTTTGGCTTGGTCAAAGTCAGCAAACACTGAAACATCGAATCAGACTCAGAGTATGATTCTACTCTGATACCCAATCTCGAAGCTGGTAATGATTCTTTGTAAGAAATCTGAAACCTGGACCCGAAGTATCACGGATCACGGAGTATCACGGATGTGGAATGGAGTAACAAATACAACTACAACAAAAGAACAGTATCAAAAAAAGCAAGGCGGCCTTTCATACGGACAAACTATTGCTGTAGCTTTCCTATCGATTTTTCAGACAACATCGATCAGAAAGCTAACAAGAACTGTACGAAGAAGCAGGGCGAGACGATGTGAAGATCAGAGGGCTCCTTGTAAAATAAGAGATTTTACATAGCAATGAATTTCTTTTGCGAAAGACACATGTCCAGCAAAAAATCCAGGTAGATTACAATTAAATTTTTCAGTCTCTTCGTGAACGTTTTGTATCCCGTCGCATTGAGGTGTCCGGTGAAGCCGGCGGCGGCGGCTGCTGCCGCTGTTCGTTGGACCTGACGGAATCCCGCCCGCGGTAATTGCCATCCTGCTCATTACTTCTCCGGTCCGCGTGGGCGTCGTCTGGCAACGACGACGGCCCCTTCTTCTTCTGGAAAGCGAACACGCTATACATAGAAGCCATTTCCCATTCCGGTGTGGAGAGGGTGCCCTGCCGAGATAAAGAGAGACGGAGCGTCAGAAGAAACCCGAAATATACGGACACTTCCACGCGAGTTATTGCGAGATGAGTGACATCATTCCGCTAGATCCCCAGAAACAAAATGTCGAAGACGTCTTTCGACATGAACAGACCCAATCGGAGGACGAATCGGGAGTGAGTTCACCGAACCCAATGTCGCGAACAGAAGTAATTTGGGTTTACGACGTGCAAATGCGTTGGCACAATCCTTTTTCTGGGCATTACAATTTCGGGCACTGCCGGAGTTGTTTTTACATGGACAATCATGGCGGTGCGGGGAGACATAATGGGATGTTTACTGCGGCAACGTTTGCGATCGCTACGTACCACACGAGGCGCTCCCTTCGAACGGGGCAATTTGTGGTCGATGACTTCTTGCGCGTAGTCGTACTGGTGATCCTCGATGGAGCCGACAAGGGAGTCCGACGGATATGTCTGCCGAATGATGAACAACATAATAGCAATCAATCATGTAATAATACATCTACGATTGCTTATTACCTCAGTCGAACTTTTTAGTTGTCGGGGTGAAAGGGCTGTCCGGAGCATATTCTTATCTTTGTCTGTCTATCTGACCGTCTGTCTGTCCTCGTGTCTGAAAGCAGAATCCTATCGTTGTTCACATGTCTGTCTGCTGTGGTGCCTGCATGTCTGCGCGCTTGATTGTTTGCGTGCCTAGCAATCTGCTTGTCTTCAGGCTTGACTGTCTGTATGCTTATCTGCATGTCTGACTGTCATTCCTCCTGCTCAACTGTCTGTCTGTCAATCTGTCTGCTGCGGTGCTTGCATGTCTGCGTGCTTGATTGTTTGCCTGCCTAGCAATCTGACTGCTTGTCTTCAGGCTTGACTGTCTGTATGCTTATCTGCATGTCTGACTGTCATTCCTCGTGCTCAACTGTCTGTCTGTCAATCTGTCTGCTGTGGTGCCTGCATGTCTGCGTGCTTGATTGTTTGCCTGCCTAGCAATCTGCTTGTCTTCAGGCTTGACTGTCTGTATGCTTATCTGCATGTCTGACTGTCATCCCTCGTGCTCAACTGTCTGTCTGTCAATCTGTCTGTTTTCCTGTTTCTTTGCTTCATCATATCGTTTGTCCACGAAAAATGAGCCTATGAGATTACGAGATGATTAATAAATTATGGTCCACTAGGAATTACATGTTTGGGCAGCCTGTCTATTGAGTCGGCTGCGTTTTTTGTGTACAGTCCAAGTATTACAGGCTAATACCTCTAAGCCGTTCATCCTTTCCAGTAATTGCAGATGAGTCGGGTTCGCCGAATGCTCATCGAAGAATTCGTTGAATGTGCTGCGATACAGGACATCCATGCCCAGTTTTTCCGCCATGTCCATTAGCACTCCAAAATGGACCAAGAATTCCGGACAATCGACATGCTCCTGTAATAGATTAACGGATTGTGAATCACGATACGGTGCATGTTTATCGGAGTTCCATATCTCATTTGACGAACGCTGACGAATAGAGAGCTAATGCTCGTTATATGAATACGATCCGCCGATTTCTCACCTGGAGGAAGAAATGGTATTTCGCCCCGAACAAAGGCTGCTGCTCTTTTGTGTCAAACGTCACAGAGTAAATGTCATTTCCAAACTTCAGACTATCAGAAGCTTGAAGGCGTCGCCTGTAAAAAAGCCAAATAATTTGTTCCAGCACCTGAAGGATCCGTTGACTTAAAGAATCAATTGAGAAATCTATAGCCACTTAAGAGTAGAAAGTTCAATATCAATATCAACATCAACAAGCAAGACTAGTACATGGATATCGACCGGTCAATCGGATAACAGAAGAAAATTGACAGGACTACATCTATGACAATCAATCGATTAACCGATCAATCATTCACAATACTTTTCCAGGACAACATTTAAAACAATCAATCAATCAACCGAACGATTATTTACAATACCTTTTGAGGACTACAAATATGACAATCAATGAATCAATCGCCCATTTACAATACTTTTCCAGGACAACATTTATGGCAATCAATCAATCAACCTAACGATTATTTACAATACCTTTTGAGGACTACATCTACAACAATCAATCAATCAATCGCCTATTTACAATACTTTTCCATACATTATTTCATGCGCGTCTGGAATGGTTCCTATAAATATGCCTCCCGGTGCTAGGCGGTCACAGGCATTTTTCAACATCCGTTCAGCCCGTTCATACGACTCAAAGGAGTAGTGAAAAGAAAACTGGCAGCTGACAATGTCAAACATTTGCTGGGGATCGCTGAATTTCTCCCCCAAATCCACCGCCGCACAGTCCGCATGGACGAATTCGGCACGAAATATTCGTGCACGTGACCGCCTCGTCATCTCCTGATAGCGTTCCTCGGCCTGCCGCACCGAAACCTCCGCAATATCCGCAAAAACTACCTGTCAAATGAGAAATTGCTCATTGAAGCAGTCCATAAATAGAATCGTGTTAGTCTAATCTAATTGATTGATGGATTGTCAACACACCCAAAGAACGGAACTACGGTGGTCAATTCAACAATCAATTGAAACGTTATCCTGTCAAATGCAACCGAACAACAATTAACAATCAATCAATCAATCGAATCAACAATCAATCAATCAATCGATCAAATCAACAATCAATCTAAACCTTGTCAAGTCGTCCAGCAGCCCATTTTTTCATGTCTCCTCCCTTGCCGCAGCAAAGATCCAGTGCTCGGAGCCGAACATCCCGGCGTTGCTCATTCCGAATCACATTTAGCGCTTCACCAATCGATACACTCTTGACCCAATTGTTGAAGGCACGGAGGTAAAAAATAGGACTCTCTCTGCGCTGCTCATTGCCCAGCTGGGCAAGATTGTTGTAGTGCTCCGCGATGATCGACATGGCTTTTCAATAGAAAAAAAAACGTCTGAACAGAGTCGAAATGATAATTTCTTACAGACATACGGTGACAACACCTGGATGGAAAAATGAAGGAAAGCGGTCCAATTTTCAAAAAACAATGTCGCTTTTTGAATTAAACCCCTAACCACGCCCATCGCCCCGCCTTCCTCTGGGGAACAAGAAGACGAACCAGTGTGCTGAAAAGAGCTGAGGCCAAATTAATCACAGAACAAATTGCGTAATCTGTACTCAGTGTGAGTGTTAACGCTTCGAACGGAGAGAATTTAGGAATAAATCGAACAGCGGATGCTGATTCTGATTGATTGAAGCTAGGAAAAGGAAGAGAGGAGGGGGATAATCGACTCTTTCTACGACGCCTCCACTGTGTGCGCCGCTTTGGCAATGGATAAATATCAAACTTTACGATCTCAAATTAACAATTTAATTCTCATGATCACTGGTGCTGCTGCCTTACCGGAGAAGTCCTTTACGCCTTCGTTCTTTGTTCAGCAGATGTTGCTGTACATGCGACTGGTGCCGTGCTTCTGCTTTCTCTGGATTTACACGAAGATAACGACTGAACCGAGAACTCGCTCGAAGAACGCGAAGTTGGGTGATGCCGCGAGGACTGCTGCTGCTGCTGCTGCTAGAAACAGTCAGCCTCAACAACGCCCAATGTAAACTTCATCTTTTGGCTTCACTGGCATTCCGTCATGACTGGTTTGGCTACGAGCTATCATTTATGGAAATGGGAAACTGGATTGAGTTTCTGGATTGAGTTTCCGGTGTGAGCAAAACTGAGTTGACGAGCGCATGCGTTGCTGGATTGTGTGGAGACAAACAGATCTTCAAGAAAAGGTGAGATATTTCGTATTGATTGCTTAGGGCTTGATTGGTTGATTAGCTTGAAGCTGACGTCGGATGTACACACGTGACAAAAACCTTGCACTAACCGAGCTAAGCCATTACACTCGTTGACGCATGGCTAAGCATAGGCCCGAGTGAAAGTGCTGATTCAGTCAGCGTCAGGTTTTTGCTACGTGTGTATCTTCAATGGCGATCGCACAGTGATTGATTGAAATATGACCGAGTTTCCTCAGTCAAGATTTTCGTACCAATTATTTATGTTAAGACTTAGCAAATTTTCTGAATGATGCAGAAACAGTCCACATCCTTGGGCTAAATTTGGTTGTGCTTCCAGGTGTTTATCATTGGTTGATTGATTGAATTGTTACTGGTGCTATTCATTTCTGATGGCGAGCTTCAAAGCGGCGCAGTTTACGACCTTCCCGCAGGATTCGCTGGAAGAATATGCTAAGGCGCTGGATGTGGAGAAGGCCCGTGCCGAGGAGAGTGAACGGATGTATATGGTGCTCAAGAAGATCCACGAAGAGTGAGTTCGTCGAGTCAACGCCGTCTCTAACTGTCCGGTTGTTTGGTTGATTGTTGATTGATTCGGTTCTAACTTTATGTATTTAATTGTCTCGATTGAGGGTGTCAGCGGTTTTTTTTCAAGTACGTATCCGTCCATTTTAATTCGTGGTATAGTTTTTGTCTTAACGTGGGATTCTTTTTCTACAGCTGTGCCGAGGAATTTCGGGTGACGCAAAACCAGACGCAGAAGCTCTTCGGCGAGTTAGAGCAACGTCTCCAGAAGTCCGACGAGGCCGGCCGCGAACTTCGGCGCACCATCGTCGAGCAGGCGCGAGATATTTCCGAACTCCGACTGACTCAGTTGACGCCGCAGAAACAGGAGGTGCTTCGCTTATCAGTGCAAGCTGAGTTGGAGAAGCAGTATCATGCGAAGTTGCGGGCGTTGCATGAGGATAACACTGCGTTGAAGTCGAAGGTCGCCGGACTGATCTACGAGAATAGCGCGCTGACCGGCGACTTGGAGACGCGGGAGGTAGAGTTTAAAAGGGCGAAGAGTGATTTGGCGGCGAAGTATGAACGGAAGTTGGATGATTGGAAACGTGAGAAGGACGCAGCTGCGTTGGTGGTGCCCGCGGTGGATGTGCAACGACACCGGCAGCTCCAGCGGGATAATGAGGGACTAGAGGTCCGGGTGAAGGCGCAGCAAGCGGAAATGGAGACTATACGGGCTGGCGAGGCGAAACGCGCTGAAGAGGCTCATGCTACATTCAAGGCGCAGACTCAGAGAGTAGCGGAGTTGACGTTGAAAGTTGAAAGCCTGAAGGTGAGATTAGGCAGGCAAATAGACAGACAGACAAGCAGGCACGCAGAACAGACAGACAGACAGGCAAATGGGCGGACGGATGGACGAACGGATAGATTCTGATTTTTATTTCATTTACCACCTAGTTTTTGTTACTGTCGAGCTCGGATTTTTTTCAGGCGGAGCTGGATGGCCAGAAGCGACAGACAGATGCCTTACGAGTGCAAGTATCGGAGCTGGCCACTGCAAATGCTCATCTTCACCAAAGGAACGAACTTCTAATTGATGAAAAGCTCGCGTTTGATTCCGAACGAGAAAGCCTCCTGCACCGGCATCAGATTGAGTTGGCTAATGAGCGAGGAAAGTCAGTCACGGAAAAGACAGCTCTGAAGAAGGAGGCTGACTCTTTGTCTGCTGAAATTGAAAGTGTGTTTGAGCAGTCAGAATCAACATTTACTGGCTTGGCTCGCCCTATGAACGTCTGATGTTACGTTTTTATACGGTTTTTCAGTAATCAAGGGACAACTGGATTCGGCCAAAAAGACAGTCGAATTGCAACGAAGTACAGTGACAGCGAAGGAGCATGAGACTCAACTGAAGTTGAATCAGCTGGCGCAGAAGCACGCGTCGGACGTTGCACTAATAGAACACCAAAAGTGAGGCGCCTCATTTTACCACGACAATTTCAAAGGTGGAACTGCATAGCTTAATGTATTTTGTCGGTAGACATTTGGCCGAATCGAACCTCAACAGCGCCGAGTCACGGCATGAGGAACGTGAGAAGGTGCTTGCTACACTTGCAGAGGATGCTAAGGACGAGGTCCGGCGGACGGAAGCTGTCTCCGCTGGTCTTCGAAATGAGCTCGATGCCATAAAGTACGGTAGAGTCTTTGTCTGTTTGTCTGTCTGTCGGTCTGTCTCTTATGTCGTTGTCTGTCTATCTGCCTGCCTGCCTGCTTGTCTGCTTGTCTGCTTGTCTGCCTACCTGCCTGCCTGTCTACTTGTTCGTCCGTCTGCCTATCGTCTGTCTTTCTGTCTGTCTGTTTGTCTGTCTGTCTGTTTGTTGTCTGTCTGTCTGTCTGTCTGTCTGTCGTTGTGACAGTCCATTTGTCTTTTGGTAGTATTTCTTTTCGCCTGCTCTATTTCGTCACCTTATTGTAACGATATTTTTTCAGGTTGAGAAACAATGAATACCAACGTATGGAAACCGATTTCATAAAACTCACACAGTCTCACGCTTCGCTGCAAACGGAAGTCAATGATCTTCTTCGTCAAATTGCATCTACCGAAAAGATCGTCCGGGCCGTGCAGGATGAGAAAGGCCATCTGGAGCAGGAAATAGCTAGCTTGCGCAACCGCCACCACGAGCAGCAACTTGATGTCGTCAAAGCACAAGCTGCATGCGAGGCCAAACTGCAGGAAGCTCAGATCGGCTGGAACGAAAAGCGGGACAGCTACGTGGTTTATGTGAGACGGCAAGATGAAATGCTGCGGAAGGGCAAGACCCGACTGGTTGACCTGTCGGAGAAACATAAGGCGCTTCGGAAACAGCAGCGCACTTTCCGGAAAAAGGTCGCTGCGGTGGTGTTCGAGTTGGTGAGTGTAGTCAATGCTAAGACTGCTCTCCTGGACCTTTCAAAGTAAGTATTTAAAAGAACCGGTGTCTGTCTGCCTGTCTCTCTGTCTCTCTGTCTCTCTGTCTGTTTGTCTGTTTGTCTGTCTGTCTGTCTGTCTGTTTGTCGACCTGTCTGTTTGTCTGTCTGTCTGTTTGTCGACCTGTATGTTTGTCGACCTGTCTGTCTGTGGACCTGTGCGAAGAATCACGGTTGATGTTGTGTCTTAAAAATCTTTAATTTTAGGGGATTTGTAACACCTGCGGATTACAAAAGCGTCCTGGACGAACTGACGACCTTGAAAGCCAAGATGACTCGTCTGAAATCTATGGCAGTTCCCGAGGCCACATCGCTTCCTGCTGTGCCAAGTGGTCGCGTTAGCCGACTGGCCTCCACCAAATCCATCAGCGAACATTTTGACAGAGCTGCGGAAATTAAGGTATAGAATTCCGAAAAACCTTCCTCTTATTCTTTGGAGTTTCTCTTCGTGTTTGTTTTTTCTGAAAGATTTTTTTGCAGAACTCAAAGCCTTCGGCCAATACCGAATCCGAGGATGATCTCAAAGAACTCATGGAACGATTGAAGCAGCTGGGCTTGACTGACGGTCAGGACGGCGGTGACAGCAGCGAATCTTCCGATGTCGAGTCTCTTGCGAATTTTGCCTCAACGATGACCAAGATACCGCCAGCTCCGTCCATTGGTTGATGCTAGACCTCCGCGTCTGTGTTGGCACTTTACTCCGTCCCGATCTCCTTGATACCTCTAAGAATGGCGCCAGGCATTACCCCCCCCCCATGCATCATCCGGTCCTGACTGAAATTTTTTTGGTCATGCATAAAGTTTATATACGAAAAACTAATTTCCGAAGGTCTGAAAGCCTGAATATATTCTGATTGGTCCTTTTTTGGAGGACCATTTTGTTCTTCATCAGTTCCAGAAAAACTGGGCAAATCAACACCCGCTGCCAGTTTATTTGATTTTTTTCTCGTCTAAGTCTACCGCAATAGTCACCGGGCGATTGGTACAAGCCCTCCACATTTTGATCGTCCCATCATAGCTGGACGTGACGTAATGCGGCTCACTGTACAGGCGATGGACGTGAAAAATGCCCGTTATTATCTGCTGATGGCCGGTGTGCTTCTTGATCAGCTTCAGATCATCCGGGTCGTAAATCTGCAGTTCGTTCCCGACTGCGGCCAGTATCCAGCCATAGTCGTGATCGGTCTTCAGCACTTGAATCGAACTGGAGCATTGGACCAAGGCCAAGCGCGTGCCGGGCTCTGTGGCTGACCACATCCGGATGGTTGCGTCCTGCCCGGAACTGACCCACGCTCCATATTGTTCCATCCACTTTACCTAAAGTCACAAGTGAAAAGCGCGGAATTACGAAAATAATATTATATTGGGCACGAACCTGCCATACTTCGCCGGTGTGGGCATGCCATTTACTGATGAGTTTCATTTTGCGACCGTGAGTGGAAAATTTTCTCACGTAAAGGTGAGCGTCCCTGCTGGAATAGGCGACCTCGTTTCGTTTAGCCGCGTAAGAGACATCGGTAATTTGCCCTTCTGCAACCACTGCAGAAAAAACGGTTAAAAAATATCCGTTAATGATCAGGCAGACAAGAGACTCCCGGAGCGGCAGATAAAGAATTATAACGAAAGACAAGGCGGATACTAGCGGACCGATCGATCTCAGAAACAAATAATGCATGCCAGACACATCCGTAGTTAAAGACATGAATATAGATAAAGACACAGATATGCAAAAGACATAGATACATAGGCACAGAAAGGGGCAAGCACAGACACAGGCATGTCAACAAGCCTTACAGCAGACAATAACTACAGCCGACAAAGTGTGTGACAACTATCGTACACTCATATTCGCCCGGTGTCTCCTTTTCCTCCAGCACTTTCGGCTCCGTCTTATCCCGCTTACAGACATCGAAAATCTGGCCGGTCTTCAAGTTCCACGTTATCAGGCGACGGTCCCAGGCTGTGCTTATGAGGACATGCTGGTCATTCTCCTTATCATATACGTATTCCAATCCCTGCAAAGCGTTCAGTCATGTACTGTACTTGCAACGAGAAACGAGAATTAAAATAATTAACTGAGGCCTTGAGTAGCTATACATATATCCGCTTACTGAAACGCAGGAATCATGTCCCCACAAAATAAAGCGGCAAAAGAATCCGGAAGCCCGATTAAGGTAGTGCCTGTAGATTTTCCAGTCGCTCATTGCAGTCCGCAATCGACTCGCCATATCGTGACTGGTCAACGAGTCGCTCGTGTCAACCACGACCGGCAATTCGGGTGGGTCCGGAATGGCCGGTAGGACCGGATCAAGCAAAAACAGTTTACCGGACCCGGGTCGGGGTTGCAAATTGCGTCCCTTGGCAGTCTTGTCTGCCGAAAATCGGATGGCGGATTTGCTGGGCAACCGTTCTGTCGCAGCGGCCACCGCTGCGGACGGTCGTAAAACTGTTCGGATATTCCCAATGATACTGGCGTCGTTTTTGGCGGTTTCCGCAAAATGCTGGGCAAATTCCTCCGGTTTGGTCTCCACGTCTTCGTAGCCCCAAACGTACATCACCCCGCGTTCGTCACATACCACCAGAAGGTCGAGAGTCTCAATCCAGAGCATGCGTTGAGTAGGCGACTTTTCATTGATTTTGGTGGTCGGATCGTGATCGTCGGTCTGCTTGCCAGCGTAGTACTTCGGTTGGAGATACGTCGATGGGGTCATGTGATCACGTAAGGCAGTGTTGGCGAGCTGAGTTTCGCGAGTTTCTTGTGAGGTCTGCCATTTAACCGGGGCTTCGCGAAGTTTGCGCTGCATGATGAGTTGATCGTTGGAGAACTTGATTGTGTTGAAACCGGCCTTCTCCCATTTCAAGACATATCCGCTGCTATCACCTGTATCACCGTTATCAGCGCTTAGCCAGCGCCTATACACAACCTGTCTGTCTGTCTGTCTGTCTGTCTGTCTGTCTGTCTGTTTGTGATCTGTCTTTGTGTTTGTGTGTCTGTTTGTCTGTCTGTCTGTAAGTAAGTATGTATGTCTGTCGGTCTCTGTACTCCAATTTTCTTGCGACAAAAACGTTCCACGAACCAGTGAAAATCGACACAGACTCTTGATCAGTGACGGCTATGCTCTCTATCGGTTGATCACACGGGATGCTCAGCACACATCCTCGTGGATTGTAGAACCAATGAAGAATATAATGAGCATCTGTCTGTGCAATCAGGATTTCCAATTCGTTCGAGTAAGCTAAAAAGCAGATCAAATACTTCTTTTTCCCTCGTTGATAGTCTTCCGCCATTTTCTGAAAGACTTCAATCCACTCGGAAATATTCTCTCCCGTCCTGGGATCGACGATTGTTACATTAGGCGCGCCAGAAGAAATCCAAAGTTGTTGTGTCAACGGAATAAAACATAGCCCGGTGATGGATGCGGTAAAACCACTGATCACGTGACATAATTGTCCATCACTACTCCATATTTTGACATGACGGTCATAGGAGCCGGTCGCGACAAGACAACCGTCCTCCTCGTCATGGCGTTTGCATGGTTCGATGCACATGATTCCCGCCGCGTGAGCCTTTTTTACCACATGAGCTGGGCTGAGTTCAGAAGCGTGGTGGAGAACATGTTCGTATACCACAAATGTGCCGTCCATTCCACCTATATACCGAGCAAAGAAACGAAGTCAGATAAGCAGAATACCGAAACAAATACAGGTACAGACAGACAGACTGACAAACAGACAGACAGACTGACAAACCGACAGATAGGCAGACAGACAGACAGACAGCCAGACAGACAGACGCAGACTTGCACTAGAAACGGAACCATTGATTGCAGGCATATACCCAGGCAGGGATACCAGCTGGCAAATGTACGTAGATCAATGCAAGTGAGTATGATTAATAGACAACGGACAGACAAAACATTTCTGACTGTCCTTACCGGAATACAGTCTGTTGTCCTGTGCTGCTAGAGTCCTGACAAAATCTCGATGTGGACAGATCAGGTGCATCCGGTCAACAAGGATGAAATGTCCGGTTAGCTTGTGAGCATCCAGAGGGAAGAATTTGCAGCCTGATTTCGTGGCAATGACCAGTTGCTTCTTGGCGAAAATAACTGCATCAAAGATGGGCTCACCTGCAAAAGTCAAACACAGAAGTCAACACGGAAGTCTACCAGAATAACGGAGGCAATCGTGGGATCATCGTGCACTTACTCGGTCTGTCGAGCCGGCAGACTCACCCAGATAGATTTTGTCTGTGGACAGGGCGCCGGACGACCAGAACACCACAGCGCCATCTATCCCAAAACTGATCATCATCCGCTGGGAGTGCCAGCAGATGATCCGCACCACCAGACCGCTGTGCTCGCGCGAACGAAACTTGAAGATGTTCTTATTGAGATCATACCCGCGGATCGAGCCGTCTTTGCAGCCGATCCAGGCCTCTTTCCGCACACTGTTGATGCATACCGTGGTGATGTTGCGGAGCTGGGCGTCGAAGAGGAATTTGGAGTATTCAAGGGTCATAATTACAACCAACAATAAACAAACGCACTGATCAACAAGGCTAATTTTAGATTTCCGATTGAGAAATCGGCCGTACCACGTCTTGGCGTGATGTCGTGCTGTGTTGTCAAGGTAAGCCGATGTTTCAATCTAACAATTAAGAAAGATAGAAGCATGCAGTTAAAGATTGATGCGAATTAATATCAAGAAAAACGAAATATTAGAACCAATTAAAAGATATTAAATTAAACACTGACTAACTTCTAACTGACTAAAATTTCGCTGACAAATATTCTGTTATCTCAACGGACAGTCACAGATACGCTTTCAGAGAAAGGACGACAGACATACGATGTCATACATCCAGACAATTAACAAATACACGGAGAACAGAAAACCAAAACATTTATCTGACTGCAGCTTGATGCTTTAATGAAGAAAAGCTCCGGTAAGAAAGTAGAAAAGAAAGAACTTTAGAGAGACGGCATCAACAAGGAAGATTTAACCGAGACCAAACAGTGATACAACGACACTAATGCCACTCTCCAAGACTCGAAATCAACATCAACAAATTGAGCAAAACATAGAAGGACTATCCGTCTATTCGGCATCCATCGCAGTATCTTCCTCATCCGACAGCTCATTCAGCCCGAGAGTTTCAATGTCCTCCACCGTTAAATCACCGTCCTCCGAATCACCGTGAAGTTTCCGCGCCGACTCTTCTTCCGGCCCCGTTTTCGGTTCCCCGTCGTCCTCTTCCTCCTCCGAATCGCCGTCTCCCTCCGGAAGCGAAACCACGGGAACTCCCCTGAACATTCCAAACTCCTGGAACTTCGCCACAATCCAACCGTTTTTCGGTGCCAACGCAGGATCTTCGCGGAAAATGGCTTTGGACATTTCTAACCGAAGTCGCTCCATGGTACCGGCCTTGAAGAATCCTTCAACGAAATCGCAGCTGTCAGTTTGACGCTCTGGCGACGTAATTACGGCCATCAACTCTGGAATGTCGACCATATTGGTCAACTGCATGATGAACTGGAAGCCTCGGGCATGAGCAGGCGTCTGACCCTTATTGTTCTGGAGGATCTTGTTCACAATCGTTTTAACAATCAAATCACGCGGCGTTTGCTTCTGCTTCTTCATCACCGTCTGTTTTGGGCGGAAAAGGGCTTGATTGATTCGGTAATCCAGGACCTGAAAAGAAACGTCTGACTGTGGGCTTCTCCGCATATTTCTCTGTTAATTTGTCTACCTGTCTGCCTACCTGTCTGAGTGTGTATTCTCTCGCTGCCTGCCTGTCTATCGGTTTGTCTGCTCGCTTGCCTGCTTGTCTGTTTGCCTGCCTGTCTGCTTGTCTGCCTACCTGTCTGTTTTGTCTGCTCGCTTGCCTGCTTGCCTGTTTGACTGTTTGTCTG
>LRSR01008063.1:0-24089 GCA_001579985.1 Hypsibius dujardini
GCCGCCTTCTGTTTTAGCGCCATAATGTCCGTGAAAAATAATCTGGTGGCAGTTGCAAAACACGCATCACTCCAGTAGAAAATGCTGCGGTTACGAAAGACTCCGTAATCAGGTTGCCGGCCGCCATCTGCCTGATGTCTGTATGTCTGTCTGGCTGCCAGTCTGCCGCCAGCACGCGCGACGTTATCAGCCGCCTGTCTCGGGTCGGTGGGGACCACTCTTTCTGCGGTGACGGCGTGTGCTGGGCGACGCCAATGAAATATGAATTTATTTCGTTTGTATTTATTATTTGGACCTGACGCCATACGGCGCGAGAACGCCGGCGCGGCTACCGCAACGTCACAATTCAAAACCGGCGACTGTCTGTGCAAGTTGGCACAATGCAAACCACACGGCAGAAGCCTCAAAGGTTCGCGCCGTTATCGGACGCATGTTGTGTTAGTGGAATCGAATCGGCATGACGGACGGACGGACGGGCGTCTCCCACACATGCCTCACTGGTTTTACGCTCATGCGAAGACTCTAAAGTTACTCAGAATGGCGCCGCAATATTACTACCGGTAGTCCATAAATGCAACCTTATGTCTACTTACGTGCGTCTACTTAAGTGTGTCTATGCGCACGGGTAATAACAAGCACAAAGGATGCAGACGACGTAAAGGTACTAGTAAATGTGTTTTTTTTACTCTCACACTGAGCATGGCGCCATCCAAACAACCAACAATAAACTTCGCAAAACCTGTAGTAAGTACTTGAGACTCAGGGAGAGGGACTCAGGGAGAGGGACTCAGGGAGGCGAGGTATGGGCCAATTCTGGAGAAATACGCTCACCATGCCAGTCCTCTTCCGAAAACTGCAACTAGCTCTGCCCTCTTCTGCGCGAGCAATATCGCCCTGATACCAATCAATTCCAAATTAAAATTGAAATGGGGCAATGCAAAGAAAGTGTTATTTCAATTTATGAGCAAAATCCTCCTATCCTTTCAATGCTAGTGGCTGGAATTAGGGCTGAAAAAGGGGCGAACTGGAAACCGGACCGACTCCTCGTACATGTGAGCAGAGGAGCTCATCAGACCGACTCCTCGTACATGTGACCAGAGGAGCTAATCAGACTGACTCCTCGTACATGTGAGCAGAGGAGCTCATCAGACTGACTGCAAACCGATCAGGCAAAACAGCAGCTCAAGGGATTCAGGTTGACAGTAGTTCCGCCCCCTCAGACATTTAGTGAATTCGATCAAACCACGAAGCGTCTTCAAAACAACCTTTTTTTCTCTCTCAATCACACTTTGCCGAGATTGCTCAAAATATCCACCATGAAGGAATCAACCAACAACCAAGTCAAGAAAACCGTTCCATACAACAAAGCAAACAAAACGAACATGTATGTTGATGACCCAACCAAAAACCGTACTATCACGTGTCACATCCAGAGTGAGAGAGAGAACGAGAGAAACAACACACTGAAATCTACCACCCTTGGCCGAGCTCCCAAAAAATGCAGGATATATAGTAACGTTTGTGTGAAGAAATTCCCTCGTCAAACGAGGCATGTCACCTATATAAAAACTTTGACTTTCTTAACTCATTTTTGTGTGTGCCAGAAAAAAAATGTATAAAGTCATCTCTACTGGACGTTATCAAGGGCGATTTCCAGCCAAGCATTGCAGCTGGTCACGCGTTGCCGGTGGTAGCCAGGGCCCCAGCCCTTGCCGAAGCTGACGAGAATACTGTCAAACAGTTTGGTGGAGGCCGCCGCCATGGGCGTGCCCGTCGTGTCCGCGGTCTTCGGCGGCCGCCGGACCCAGTCCAGATCACAGACCGTCAGCAACCATCCCGGTGGGACTTTGACCGGCCGAGCCGACTCGGACTCACCATCTCCGCTGTGATGTGTGTCGGTGAGGTAACGCGACGACACAAACAGGGAGAGTTTCGCGGACCGGTTGTAGACCTGCACGGTCCTCGCCTCCTCGTCCAAGATCAGCGTCATTCCGAGGCCGATTTTGTCGCGAAGAGATTGTGTGACTTTGCTGCGTGCGGGATTCTCAATGGCCGCCAGGGACATGCACTCGAGGCTGCTGCTGGGTCGGCATGCTGCTGCTGCCCCGTGGGAGACATTGAGAATGGGTTGCACGACCTTGAAGGGTCCGGTACCAAGGGATTTGCTCTCTTCCCAGTAGCGAAGCAGGCACCAGTGGTGGTGCCGTCGGTTGCTACCGCGGCTGGGAGGAGGCGGCGGGAGAAGGAGGGCGGCGGACACGGACCGGGGGTGGTTAGTGCCGGGGTTATACTGGAGGCAATACTGCTTTGCGCCGGGATAATCACGCGAGAGGTCCTCATCAGCGTCGTCATCAGACGCCGACGTCGTGGTGCCTGCAAACGGATTACGACGATTAGTTTCGCTTGTCAAATTACGCTACAGAGTGATATGATAGGGCTGCATGGTGGTGGTGGTGTTGTGAATCGAGGGGTCGGGGAGACGTACCGGCACTGATTTGACCTCCGCATACACGGGAGATTCCTGTTTCCATACTAGAACAACGGTCGCTCTTGTCATGTACACTTTCTGAAAGATGGGAAACATGGTTAGCAAAATAAAAGTAACGTTGGCTGCTTTGTCTAATTGCCTGCCTGTTTATCCACCTGTCTGTCTGTCTATTTGTCTTTTGTCTGTCTGTCTGTCTGTCTGTCTGTCTGTCTGTCTGTCTGTCTGTCAGTCAGTCAGTCAGTCAGTCAGTCTGTCAGTCTGTCAGTCTGTCTGTCTGTCTGTCTGTCTGTCTGTCTGCATGCCTGTGTATCTATCTGTCTGTCTGTCTGCGTGTCTGTGTCTGTCTGTCTGCAGTCTGTTTGTCTGCAGTCTGTTTGTCGACTTGCCTGTATGTTGAATATTTATCTCTTGTCCGTTTGCCTGCCTGTCTGTCTGCCTTCCTATCTGGAATATGGCTGATAGTGGTGGCTTCACTTACCGGTATCGACAGAGTGATAATCTGAGGGATGCAAAGAACTGATCAACTGCTTCTCCGAGTGCCGTTGAGGCATGTTGGGTTCTGCAAATATAAACAAGAAACCCATTCAAATACCACCAAGCAGACTGCAGGCGAGACGCATAGGAAACAGCGACACAAAAAAGAAACACAAAAAGTGTGCCGCAACTACGTCAATCGGTTACTAAATTTATCCGTGTATACATGCTATGGTGTATTACACTTAATACTGCCAAGCCCACTTTTCGACTTCCCAGAACAAAACTCGTACGCCTACAATGCCAACCACTGAAACCACCAACGCACACACAACATGCCCCGCGCACTCTATCTACTACTGTATCAGACAGATACGCAAATTAATTAACGGCGCCGGCGCCAGCCTCGAGAGCAATGTACGCACACGCACCAACCGAGCTAGAGAGACGGAGACGGAGACGCCGCGACAAAATATTCCAACAGGAGGGATAAAAAATCGAATCAATTCGGCCAAAACATAAATATAAATTTCCTCACCGCCACCGTCGCGGACAGACTGACCGTCGCCGCCGCCGGAAGTTGACAGACTCACTTAAAAAGAGAGACACACATCACATTCTAGATTCTCTCTCTCTCTCTCTCTCTGTCATAGATTGGGCGGTGGAGAAAGAAAAAATGAATTAAGCGAAATAGACAGACAGACAACACACCACAGACCGCGACCACGGACCGATTGCAGACAGACAGACTGAAATATTACCGTAACCGGCGCCGTGTTTGTGATTAGCACGCGACAAGCATGATACGATATACATATATATAAGTACAAATGCATGGAATTCTGACGCCATCGCTCAAAAGCAATCTCTCACTACTACATACACTTCCATATGGATGCTGGCAAATTAACCGTCACTCCGTACGTACTGTACAATGGAATGTCGGCAGACACCAGAAAACCGCAGTCGATGATCACCAGATAAGCAGACGCGTCGCAGACACACTTCGTGCGATGAATGGGTTGTTTACAGGCAGACAAGAGATAGTACCATACTGTCGGACAGGACAAGTTGTGAAGGGGGACTGGAATGAACTGCAGACCTTGGTCATTCTCTACTCAGACATGATATACGAGAGCGCTCAAGGCAGGGTCCCAGACACGGTTTCCGCATCGAATGAGTCCACTAATAAGGAGCTAAGGCCTAATCGGTTACTCGAGTTCGTCTCCTGGTCGCGGTTGGTTCGCCAACAGCAGTGAAGGCGCCGTCGTGAAATGATAAACTGTTCCGTTGGATGTTGCTGTCGTCGACCCGTCGCGCAAACGTCTGATCGATTTGTCTGCCCAATCGGCGACGGCGGCGGCGACGGCGACGACCGTCGTCGCCACATTGACGCCACAAGCGCTATATTCGAAAACTGATATTATTTATGCCCCCCCCCCTCCCAACAACCACCGTGGTTTATTGAGGTAGATTAGGAGAAAAAGCGCATCAATGCTAACAATCACACTCTAGATACCGATTCGAAATTTTGATGGCTTGTCTATGCGTTTCAGGAGTGCGAACTGCGCGTTTGATTTACTACTATCAGCTATAGCCGCAATGAAAACTGAAGCCCATTTGGTATCCAACTTCAGGCAGGCACGCATGCAGACAAACCAACAGACAGGTAAACAGATAGACAGGCAGACAAATAGGCAGACAAATAGACACACATGTACGCAGACAGACAGACAGACAGACAGACAAACAGACGGACAAACAGACACACAAACAGACACACAGACAGACAGACAGACAGACAGACAGACAGACAGACAGACAGTCAGACAGATGGACAGACAGACAGATAGAGACAGACAGAGAAGCAGACAGACAGATGGATAGATTGTTAGACATTCAGAACGAGATATGCGAGATACAAATAAGACAACTGAACTTTTACTACAACTTATTAGATCTGGAATTGTCTGTATCAAACTACGAATGAGAACGAAACCTGTTGGTTTAGTTATTCAACCGACCAAATCCCTCCGCACAAGATTAATTATGTGCCAGCCAATGTATAAAAACCATAAATCACTAAACAATGCATCATCAACAACTTGCGACAGCATCTTAATGAAATCGGAATGTGAATAACCACAGAATAATGGTACTGTACGCCCTCAAAATCTCCATAAAGAGAACCTATGTACACATCTCTACACTACAGAACGCTAAGAACGATAACAGTACCTTACAATAATGAATATGAATTCGTCGGTTCCAAATCCAAATACTGCAAGACGCTGCTGATATTGGATATATCACATTAGAAAAGACTACTCTACTATAAGTATTTTGTGGGCTTCTTTCCGAAAGACCGTGACAGAAATTTTGAAACAAAACTGCAGTTAGGACAAAGTTAAGGTTCATAAACCGCGTGCTTGTGAAGTCTATACAACGGTATTATATTGAGCTATGAAGAAGTGTATATAAACGCAACTGTCACTCATCTGCCGCGACGACCATAAACTTTTAAAGGGCCTCCATAGAGTCGCGTGGACTAATTAGTGCAGCCTGAACAAGCATGGCACTGGGGGGACGGGGGGGGGGACGGAAGTCCAGTCAAGCACGCAACCAGCGAGCGACTGGCGGCGGGATAATGAGGCATGGAGCCGTGCTGGTGGCTGCCATCTGAAACTTTAGTAATCAATCTGGGTTACTCTCCACCACCAGCAGTGGCAGTCATAGTCATCAAGTCAGTGGCCCATCAAACGCCTTATCACCTGGCGAAAAAGGGGTAGCGCCGCCATGTCCCGACCGGACCTGGGAGGGTTGACGACGCCAGACTGGATTCTGCAAATTTACTGTCTAGACAGACAGCTGCAACGGAGTAGGAAGGGAGGGAGCGACCTCTGCGTGACTCTGATAAAACGTCCCGGGCGTGGTCTAAGCGCAAGAGTTTTTCCAGTCTGGTTGAAGACAACTAATTCATGTACTGTCAGCACTCAGCAGGGAAATGGACGGACAGGAACAGGCTGGCACTAGACGAGGCAGACAGACAGGCAGACAGACAGACAGACAGACAGGCAGGCAGGCAGGCAGGCAGGCAGACAAACAGACAGACAGACAGACAGATAGACAGACAGACACAGAGAGATAGAAAGACATAGAGCGACAGAAAGAGACATAGGCATGCATACAGGCAGAGAGGCAGATGCAGGGATAAATACTTGATGGAGACAAGTAAGAATTTGTTCAAGTAATCAATGTTAAAACGGAAATGTGTGCCAAAAGTGAGAGTACTGTGACCTGTGACACGTGACTAGGACCAGTGGTCAAATAGATAAAAATTACGACCGGAAGCCACGTCCAGATGGTTTATGGCAGATTTTAAAGAACAATTCAAAGAATTTTAACAGTGCACCGTTTATTCTTTCTGCAACAGGTTCCAGTTTCAGGGAGCCCATAGAACAGACACTTTTGCTAACCCAGTAAGTTCGACTTATGAAAATGTGTCAGTAAATTCCTGACTTGTGACAACCAAATCGCCCCTGCCAAATTTCACATACCACTCTCGATGTTGTGCCTCCTGAAAGTATTTAGTTCATTTAACACGGAAAAAACTCCGCTAGTCTCATCAACACACACACACACACACACACACACACACACACACACCAGAAACAAGGCTGTCTAGGCGCCACAGGAATGATTCAACACAATGCTAGCACCCAGTAAAAAGTATCCTCCATACTTAACACTCACTGCCAAAACAGCCGGAAGACCTTATCGCACTCTACAATGTCACACGGAGAACACACGCACAGACACGCACACGACATGGCACGTCCAAAAACAGAAAAACATCTAGCGGCGGCGGCGCCAAGACAACAAACAGCACACCATGACAGAACGCAGTAAGCGATACCTAATCAGTCAATCAGTTGATCGGGATATGAATCAACCTAAACTACAGACGAGAAAAACCTTCATTGGTCAGGACGAATTTTCACAATAAAAACACAGAATTTTTAGGAAGACAAGGATGTACTAATTCAATGAAACACCAAATTAGCTTGTATGATAATTTCAGAGAAATGAACCGGCAGAATTACAGGCAAGCATGTAGACTGGCAGACAGATAAAGGGACAGGCAAATAGACATAGAGGCAGGCAGGCAGACAGGCAGACAGAAATTCGAACAGACAAACAGACAGGCAGACAGACAGGCAGGCAGGCAGGCAGACAGGCAGACAAACAGACAAACAGACAGGCAGAGAAACAACAGACAGGCAGACAAACAAACAAACAGGCAGACTAACAAACAGACAGACAAGATTCTTTCATTAATTCAACCCACCTTTTATCGCACGGGACCAGTGAAAGGGATTGCAACATTCCAACCGGTCACCACCGTCCAACATCGCGTTCTCACGACCGACTCCTGATTCGGGCGACGAGGACCCCGCCGACTTACAGCTTGCACCAGCACCACCGCCATCACTATCACCGGAACAGAGAAACGCCAACCGACACAAATGACTGTCGACATCTTTGGCTGAGGCATTGAGATCGGGCCAGCGCAGGAGTTGCGCCAACAGCGCCACTGGACACACCTTCACGCAGGAGGAGGACTTGCGCACCTTAGTGGTACCAGTACTAGTATTACTCGGTAGAGAGACCTCACGCGGCAACATCAGGCACGGTCCCACCTCACCGTCTTCGCCGTCCCGTTCCGCGGCACGAGCCAACATCGCTCGCTCGGGGGCCTTGAGATAATGCGCGGAGAAGGCGGACACTAGAGCTTTGAACTTCTCCATGGTATGCTGATGATGATGATGATGATGTGTGAGTATTGCAATTTCCAGTGAAGAGGGAGCATTCGACGCGGGCACGCCATCCTCGCCGTCACCACCGGCGCCGGTCATCGCTCGCACTCGTTCCAGGTAGCAGGGCCATAGATCCGTCGTCTTCGAACGCAGCTTTCTCCAACAATCAAACATACATGCCACGGGGGGTGTGAGGTCTCCGCAATATGTCCCAACATAGGCGGATATCCCACGCAATCAACTCTCCCAACAATCAAACAACCGAGCGATCAACTCCACAATCCAATCCAAAAAAAGCGCTAAATCCTTCTCCCAAAATATGCGCACAAAATGGAACGTGTTCCCTCAACTGTGCATCAACTATGAAGATGATGGCCCGGTACTTTGGGATGTATCCAAAACGTCAAGGCAGGCAATGTGGAGTTGTCGTCGTAGCAGGCAGCATGAACGGGCACCATTTCCCGGGGATTAACGCTAGCACCACCGCAACGGCAGCAGGAGGCGGATGCAACGGAAGTGAGGTTATCAGCCATACAAGCAGGCACGCGGAATGCTCGGAAACGATGGTGGCGACTGTTGTTGGGCCGATATCTAAAGGGAGGACAAGGAGGCACGTCGTCAGGTATGTACTACAACTACAGGCATGTAGTGCGGCGTAATAAATAAGACGATGAAAAGTTTTTCACGAGATTCGAAGGTAGAGCTACACGGTGTGTCCGTGTATGTGTGTCTATGCGCGATTAAAAGCCCATTCAGAACGGTGGCTGACTTTCTACTGTAGTCTGAGAGAGACAGAGACAGAGAGATCTGATAATAATATTTCATCGGCGTGATCTGGCGTCGCGGTCGAGACAAGAAAACGTGAAAAGTCGTAGTGGTAACTGAGCAGCAGGCAGGGCAGGCCAAGTCTCACTATTCAGACCTTCAGAGACTGAGATTGAGACTACAGAGAGAGAGAGAGAGAGAATGCCGAATTGTCAATCATCTTCGGACTGGCGCCGGACTGCCTCCAGACAGACAGACAGACAGACAGCCGCGCCGCTGCCGTACCGCGTTCCGTTCTCCTTCTCCTCTCCGTTCTCCCCGCGTGCCAAAACGAATTTTGAATCATACTGCGAGTGTTGCGACGTGACGCCATGCCTGACTTTCCATTCTCTCTCTCTCGTTCTCTCTCTCACTCGTTTCTCTTAGTACTTCCCAACACGGTCGCTTTTTCTCGGCGGCAGTGAACTTACCCTACAACTCTCGGTCGTCGGCGTACACATTTCGCCGAGTGACGACAGCGGCGCCAGCCATTTTTCCCGGCAGGCAGCAACGGAGACCCATCAGTCGTGCTGCAGCTCCCACTGCGCCGTCTACTTAATAAACACCACCATTATAATGTCCATTTTTCCAAGGGGAGGGTTGGATGGTGTAATTAAGGGTTTTTTTCGCCCGAGCTAAACAGAAAAAATTGACGATCATTGCGTGTAGACAATCAGTACGTAGGCGTAGTAGAATATTGGCGGCAAAGTGGACAGAATGCGGTTGTTCTTATTAATGCGTTATGGGCATGTGTAACAATCGGAGGCAACAGGCAGGGCAGCGCACACAAAAACAGATAAAGGAGGTGTCTTGTCAAATAATACACTTCTTCTTCATGAGCGATCTTCTCCTTCCACGTCCGGTCTCACTCACACTACTATGTCACTGAAATAGCAGCTTTCATTCTTTCTCAACGCGCCTGAATAGGGCTTGCTTGTCTCCTTCCCTTGCAGTTCTCGCGGATTTCTGACCCTCTGAAATATGAAAGATGGAGGGATTATTGGGAGGATATGACCCTCTCTGACACTCTGTCGCCTTTTCTGTGAGCGAGGGAGGGATCCGGGGGGAAGGAGAAGTGCGCAATGTCCGCCCATCCCTAGTTGATCTTTCATCGATGGCCGTTCTTTCGTCCGCAATGACTGCCCTCCCCTCGCTGACCTTACCTCTCTCTCTCTCTCTCTCTCTCTCTCTCGTCTTCGCTGGACTCGGACAGGCAGGTCGAGTCGAAATTCCGTTTGCCATGATCCACTCTCTCGCCTATCCTTCCTCTCGGGGCACGGAGGATCGACGAAAGACTGTGATTTCGATAAGTGACCAGAGGCTCCACGAGGACGAGGCGAGAGCGAGTGGGGAGTGAGACAGAGCGAGACAGAGCGAGAGAGAGCGAGAGAGAGTGACCGGTCGAGTTTGTCCAGACGTCTACGTACGGCGTCCCTGTCTGTGTCTCTGTGTGCTATAGCGAAAGTAACGACCCGCTAACGACAGAATGATCCGCGATATTATTTGCATACGTGCGTGTGCAGCAGTAAAACGAAACAGGCGGGAAAGGATTGTCTCTACTTTTTAGCGATCGGGGAGAAGAATACCGTATATACCTTTAAGCGGGACTTTTGTGGATGTTTTCTTACTCGATTGACCGCGGCAACACACGGCGTGGTTGATGAATGAATGACCTCATCCGGTCAACTTGTCGTGCAGTGCAATCCCGGTCAAGTTGCTGTCCTCCTCGCAGATGGTAAAGGGTTTTACCTCGCTCCGGTCACGACAAAACATGGCCGAGTCAGGAAAACCAAATAATAATTAAGAATAAATTTTGGACTCCTATCCCTATGGAATAACTCAGTATACCAGAATAATACATACGTTTGGGTAATGCTCGTCAATTGTATCACTGTATCACTGTATCACTGTATCACTGTATCACTGTTTCACCTACAATATGAGGGAGGAGTCCTGGAATGGACCATCCTGGGATCACAACTTCCAGACAGGTTTTGGCTACCGTCAAGGTCCTAAACGATAGAAAATAATTGATAACTTCGGTGAAACGCGTTTCAGATATGAAGAAAAGTTGTTGGAAAATGTTTAAAAAACGAAATAATTGGACGATTGAAAAAAGCTCACGAAAGAGGTCGCTGACTACGCAGTGACGTATCGTTAATTTGCGACAGAGCGCCCCCTGCCACTCGGACTCGGTGGCCCATTCCAGAACCCTTCCCTCATACACAGGAGGCAAAAAGCATGCGCTAACCAGTTAAGCCATTTATCTCGGTTGTGTGTACAGTGGCGCAGTGGACACGAGTCAAACGGCTTAACTCGGTCAGCGCAAAGTTTTTGCCACATGTGTATCTCTGTTCGAGTCCTAATGCCCATGGTAGGAGTACTGCCGGTATAATGAGACTTTGCCTGAACGATCAAAAAAACTTATCCTGGTATGATCATAACCAAAAATTCAATTTGGAGTAAATTGACGTCAACCAAATAGCTTTCGGAGATCAGAAGGCAGAGCCAGGTGCTGTTACATTCTGGAAGGTGACTGCAAGTGTCAGGATGAGCTCTCCAGAATTGGCTCGAAAGTCCGTCCCTCGGACCCTGAAAAATATTTTGCTGATGCCAATCAAATTTTGGTTAAGGATGATGTCAAGAAAAGTTGGTTTCAGTGCATTTGCAGAAACTACAGAGTCCCAGAATATTGCTTGTTCTGGTGGCTGAAATTAGGAATAGGCAGCAACCCTCGTACAAATGCATATCTGCATCGCATCGCTACCGCGTTATGACAAAAGTCGAAATATATGTTCAATAGTTTTTGGAGTGTGACTTGTTGTTCTTCTGCAATCGACCTTCAAATTAGGATCCAAAATTTGAAATGAGGAGTGGCCAGTAATTAAGGCCTATTGAGAGTGACAGAGAACCATTACACTGACACATACAGAATAGTCAACACGGACAGGAAATAGCCACTAGGTGACAGCACCATCAACTGGACCAGCACGGCACATACTATCACTCATATACTCAGTAGGCCAATATAGTGTACAGTACACACTAGGCCACAAGACAGCGCTAACTAAGTTAAAACCAACTTTTTACTGGGTGTCAGAAAATTAGGGTGGTCAAAGTTTGAGCCAATTTTACCCACAGCGTGCCACTGCTTTTCTCTTTTCTTTTATGTACTGCAATATGCAACAGCTGATTCTGCTTCAGCTATTTCAAGTTTTCATTTCCATCAAATCCGTACGCCATCGACATTTTACTTCTACTTCCATCCTACATCCAGGTTTAATTTTCTGAATATATTTGATCCTCGAATTGCGACAGGCCACTCGTGTGAGGTATCTGGTGCAGCTTTAGATTAAATAGCGCTGCAGCATGGGTTCTCACGCCGTCGTCCGTGTGGCGATTCTCGAAACGTCCGGGAAAATCATTGCCTCGTTCTCCTCCCAGCAGCGCGCCTATCACTCGGCCGCAACAACTGCAAAAGCCAGCACGACGGCTGCCGGATTCGGTACAACTTCTCCACGGGCGGATATCAACACTGGCCGTTGGATCGATTCGATACGCAACGGATTCGCTGGCAGCGTGGGAAAGTGAGAATTGCAAGAGTCTAATCGCATCCTCGTTTTTTCCAGTGGTTTCCTTTGCTTTCCTCTATCCTTTCTTGTTTTTAGGACTCCTCTGATTCGCTTGAATACAATTAGCAAAGACACGGGTAAGTGATCTTAGCTTCGGTATGTTCAGACCATAGTCACAATACGGAAATATTTCTTTTTAATTACATTACATTCTTCCGTTCTGTGTAAACACTGATTGGATTACTTGCTTCTGTTTTGGTCGCAGGATCAGAAATATTAGTCAAAGCAGAATACGCCAACGCCGGCGGTTCTGTGAAGGATCGAGCTGCCCTCTTTCTACTCATCGATGCAATTGAACGAGGTTGGTTGACAATTGACACTTGGTTGGCAAATGATGCCAGAATGATCCTTGAGTTGGAGCCTTGATTGGTCGATTGGTCGATTGCATAGATTGTTCCTGTACCGTTCACGGGTACGCTAGTTCTCGATGTGTCAATCGATTGATTTACTCGTTGTGTATCAATTATTCATTTCATCAATCAATGCATGGGGCCTTATGTAACTTGTGGGTTAACTTTTGCGTGTGTGCGTGCCAGATGGTTGAGTTGGGATCTTGATTGGTCGATTGGTCGATTGCATAGATTGTTCCTTTACCGTTCACGAGTACGCTAGTTCTCGACGAATCAATCGATTGATTTACTCGTTGTGTATCAATTATTCATTTCATCAATCAATGCATGGGGCCTTATGTAACTTGTGGGTTAACTTTTGCGTGTGTGCGTACCAGTGTGCGTGTACATGTGTTTCTGTGTGGGAGCAGGACAGTTGCGATTTGACGGAAAAGAACCAGGAACGGTCGTGGAAGGAACGGCCGGAAATACCGGAATCGGCTTAGCACACTGCTGCTTAGCGTTGGGCCTGCGTTGCGTGATCTTCATGCCCAATAATCAGTCACAGGTACAGATCTGGGCAAGTTATGGATTTGATCCGCTGCAATGTAGGACTGTGTCTGTGTAGTTTTTGCTAATAAGTTCCGTCTGATGTAGGAAAAAGTTGACATCCTGAGAGCTCTAGGAGCGCAAGTTTTTTCGGTTCCGGTTGTCCCGTGGACCGATCAGGAGAACTACAACCATCAAGCCCGTCGTTACGCGGAAAAGCTGGAGAATGCCGTATGGACTAATCAGTTCGACAACGTCGCCAACACCAGGGCACATTACGAGACCACCGGTCCGGAAATATGGCAGCAGACAGAAGGGAAAGTTGTGAGTTAACTTTTCATAATGGTCGACTCAAGGCTGCAGTGGTATTCGGAAGTCTGTTGTACTGGGCCGTAAGGCACGAGGAATTCGGCCTATTCCAAACCGCTGACGATACCAATCACTGTCCAATTGGCCGAACGATCGGAAGTACGCTTTCTTGAATGTATTCGATCCCAAATTTGGTTTGGAAAGGATTGGCATGAGCAGAAAAATGAGTTGCTGTCAGTGGGCGGAGCTGCCAATCGTTTTGTCGTGGTATATGGAAACTTCCGCGTCGGATTTCAAACATGACACGGAACGTCTTCCCGTCTTTTAAATTTTTCCTGCAAAAATCAGTCAATTCCAAATTAATTTTTGGTTCGGAAAGTGTCAACCAAAACTTACTTTCGATCACTTGGTGAAATCAAGAGTGATTGACAATGCCAACGGACAGTGGCTAGGAATAGGCCAGCAAAATAGATAAGCATTGGTCGGATTCCTCGTACTGTTTCGGGTGAAGCTCATTGCTGTTGCTGCTAGTTTTTTATGTTTTTTTGTTTAGGATGCTGTTGTTTTTGGAACTGGAACGGGAGGAACTATAGCGGGTAGGTCAGCCACGCTTTCAAAGCAGCTGTTACAGACTGACCGTTGGGAGAGCTTTCAATCTTCAGCACATGCACTTCATGAAACTGTGCATGCAACGGATAAGTACATTCTGTTGCTATTGCAGGAGTCAGTAGATATTTGAAAGAGCGGAACAAGAACATCCAGGTTTTCTTAGCCGATCCGCAAGGTTCGGTTCTCTACAAGTGGGTCAAAGAGGGCAAACTCGAGCGCTTTGAGGGTGCGGGAAAAAATCCTCAAGGAAGTATTACGGAGGGAATCGGCCAGGGACGTGTCACGAAAAACCTGGAGAGCGCTTTGATCGATGACGCCTTACCGATTGGCGATAATAAAGTCATCGAATATGTAGGTTGCACGTAAAGAGAAACCCTTGTTGGAGTTCGGTCTAAAACTCTTGTCACAGACAGACATACATACATACAGTATCCGTCTGTCTGTATGTCTGTATGCTTGAATGGCTGACTCTGTCTGTCTGGATGCCTGTCTGTTTGTCTGTCTGTCTGCCTGTATGCTTGAATGGCTTACTTTGTCTGTCTGTCTAGCCAGCTGTTTTTTGTCCATCTGTCTGTCTGGAAGGCGCGTCGGCACTAGGCTTTTCTATCCTTCAGCCAGCATCCTTTGTATTCTGCAGACATTCCGGCTACTGAATGAGGAAGGGTTTTTCTGTGGAGCTTCCTCTGGACTCAATGTCGCTGCTGCAGTGGATGTGGCAAAACTGATGGGGCCCGGGAAGACAGTCGTCTCTTGTTTGTGTGATAACGGCCAGAAGTATTTCAAGAGATTATTCAGTAAAAAGGCTCTTATGGATGCCGGTATGTTACAAGTCATTGGATGGTTAATTTAATTTGTGGCTTGAGTCTTGATTCCCAACTGTCTGTAAATTTTGTTTTCAGGCTTGCTGGAATTTGTTCCGGAGAAGTACCAACTCTCTCTCCGATAAATTCTCACTGCCGTCGATTACTCGCAGTGACCTGACTGTTCGTACTCCGACCAATCACCCAAAAATGTGATTCTTAATTTTACTGAGAAAATTTTTCGTTTGGTTTGTTAAAATGCCATTTTTTCGGTCAAATTTCTTTGGAACTCTAAATACACTGTACAACGGTAAAAACAGCGCCTGGTGAAACAAAGAAATGCGTAACGAACAATTCGAAACCAAAAGGAGATCAGTTGATGGTGTGAACTAAGCAAGGATGGAGAAGAAACACATTCAGAACCAAGCAAAAACTGCACAATCGGGTGGTATGACAGCAAAACAATCTATTCAGCGGCGGCGGCCTTCTCCGCCTTGGGCTTCACTACTTTGGCGGGCTTGGCTGTCTCACCAGCACCTTCGGATGATGCGGTCTTTTTGGGCAATAGTGTGGGCGCAATGTTCGGCAGCACGCCACCTTGCGCGATGGTCACGCCAGAGAGCAGTTTGTTCAACTGCAAAGAAATGGAAAAACAAATTCAATTAGTAACCACAAACGGCAGAATGGATCTGAGAAAGACACTAACAATCAATCCACTGAAGGCCGTTACGGTAAAGGAGAAATTTCTAAAGAAGCTTACCTCCTCGTCGTTGCGGATGGCCAACTGAAGATGACGGGGGATGATACGACTCTTCTTGTTGTCGCGGGCGGCATTTCCGGCCAACTCCAGCACTTCAGCGGCGAGGTACTCTAGGACGGCAGCCAGGTAGACTGGGGCTCCTGCTCCAATGCGCTCACCGTAGTTACCTTTCCGGAGCAGACGATGGATCCTGCCGACGGGGAACTGGAGTCCAGCGCGAGACGATCGCGACTTGGACTTTCCGGTCTTCACCTTTCCTCCCTTTCCTCGGCCAGTCATGTTGAAGAGTTGGGTTTTTGTGGGGACTAGGAAGAAAATCTAAACGTAAAAGAATGTTTCGCACTTTTAGAAAACGAAAGGAATGAGAAAGTGAATGTGCAAAGGAAGCGTTTTATACGGCGGCATTCGTTCTGCACACAACGGTCGGAACGATGCGGACTCTGATTGGCGCATAAGTCAGATGAGTGTAGTCCCGCCTTACCTAACTTATTGACCAATCGTATGACGGAGTACCTCACACACTTTAAGTCCCGCCTTGACCACACCTCTTTCTGAACATGAATGAACTTGTGGGGGTTGTGCCGTCTGATTGGCTGATAAGTTGTCGGTGGTAAGACTGTATTTGTAAAGCGTAGTAGGGTAACGTGTGCTCCGTTTGCCAAACGTCTCGCGCGGTGGCACATATAAAAGCACGCCGTGGCACATTTTCATCTCATTCCCACTTTTTGAAATTTTCCCATCGCAGCTTGACGTGTTTACTTCAATCCCAGATCGCCAACTCGCTCATTCCCCACCATGCCTCCGAAAGCATCTGCTGGAAAGGGTGTCGCCAAGAAATCCGGAAAGGCGCAAAAGGCCATCCGTGATCCCAACGCCAAGCGCCACAAGAAGCGGTAAGTTGATTGATTGAATGGCTGTAATTATGTTTTAATGGCTAACATGCTCATTTTTCTCGTCGATTGCGCATTTGGTGCCAAGTTTTCGTTTGCGTGACTAATTTCCTGATTTTTTTGGCGTTTGCAGAAAGGAGTCCTACTCTATTTACATCTACAAGGTGTTGAAGCAGGTCCACCCCGACACTGGAGTCTCCTCCAAGGCGATGGCCATCATGAACTCCTTCGTCAACGACATCTTCGAGCGGATCGCCGCAGAGTCTTCGCGCCTCTCGCAGTACAACAAGAAGTCCACCATCACCTCCCGCGAAATCCAAACCGCTGTCCGACTTCTACTGCCCGGAGAGCTCGCCAAGCACGCCGTGTCTGAGGGCACCAAGGCCGTCACCAAGTACACCAGCGCAAAGTAGATTCTCATCGTTTTGATTCGACTTAGGTGTTCTCTCGTTTCTGGAGTTGTTACTTGTGTGTACAGTTTGAACTTTTGTTCTGTTACGATGCGACGTCCGCGCGTAAAATGGGAAATTGTTTTTGTTCACGATCTCGAGAGCTGTTGTAGTTGTGCTTTTAATTCCGCAATGGAAAAGAAGCCAGCATTATTCTCGCAGGCAATAAAATGAAACTGCAAGATTGATTGCTCGGATTGCACTGCAGGGTTGAGGTGGAACTCTAAAACGTCACGTTCAATCACAAACTGACCGTAAGCAGAAAGTGGGAATAGTGTAATAAATCAATCAAGGCACTACTTGCTAGCCGTCATTCAGATGTGTACTGTACGCTCCCGATCTCAAGGGTCGATTATGCCCCACCCCCGCAGATTCGCATCAAGCTTGAGTGGGTCGTGCAATTCCGTTCACTTGTCTGTGATTGGTCCGTTGGTTTCTGCCTTACAAGCTATTTAGCCTTTCTTGATTGAAGTCAAGTTTAAGTGAATCTGAATGAACAACCAAGCGAGCAACGGAACGGGTTTTCTGCCCGGACTTAAAATCGACCATTGATATCGGAAAAGTGCAGTACGGCTGTGCACCAGTTCAATTCATCACGAAATCAGAACTGCCGTTATTTCACCTTTCGTTAATCGGATTTCGAACCGTCTGTGACAACAAAAAGCCCAAGCTTAGCGATGGTAAGTATTGTTGCATGTTGTGCATCGCAGAACAGCATTTATAGCAAAAACTTCCCGACAGCTGGCACAACAAAAAAAACCCTTATGTACAGATGAGCAAGAAAACTGGAACGCTCAAGGATGGAAACATTCGATGAAACAATGGCGAGATTTAACAAAGCAGCCGAGAAAAAGGAATCATTTAGGCGCGCTCTCCACGGATTCGGCGGGCCAATTGGATGTCCTTGGGCATGATGGTGACGCGCTTGGCGTGGATGGCGCACAAGTTAGTGTCCTCGAAGAGACCGACCAGGTAGGCTTCTGCGGCTTCCTACAAAGAAGCATCAGAATTAAATCGGCCGCCAAGAAACAATCAATGAATCAAGCTAGTGCCCTCACAATAAACCAAACAATGCAAAATCAGGTAAGGCCAGCAAGACAATCAATCAACCGCACATACCTGAAGAGCCATGACGGCGGACGACTGGAAACGGAGATCGGTCTTGAAGTCCTGGGCAATCTCACGAACAAGGCGCTGGAAGGGAAGCTTGCGGATCAACAGCTCCGTCGACTTTTGGTAACGACGGATCTCACGGAGGGCGACGGTTCCGGGTCGATAGCGATGGGGCTTCTTCACTCCACCGGTAGCCGGTGCGGACTTGCGGGCTGCCTTGGTGGCCAGCTGCTTGCGAGGAGCCTTTCCTCCGGTCGACTTGCGGGCAGTCTGCTTGGTGCGGGCCATTTCGAGTTAGGACTTTGACGTTTTGGAGCAAACGGAGAACTTGAAGAAGGGGGAAAAATTCAAAACAGTTAACTAAATTTTTACAATGCTCCCGTCAACTTTTATATAGCGGGCTCCTTTTGCACCCAGCGAGCGAAGCGTTTCATTGGGCAAAGCAAAAGCGGCCTGAGCCTACCATTGGCCGATTAGTATCAGTGGGCGGTACCCACATAGAAAATAATGCGGATTTTGATAAATACTGCTTTTTCGTAAAGAATTAGGCTTCTGTTAAATGCAAATGGAACAACGATTCTGTAAAGAATTTTTTTTCCTATTTGTCTGTTTACTAAAAAAACATTTAAAATGAAACGCTGAAAAACAATCACGCTCCCAAAAATCAAAACAGTTGTTGCAAATTTCAGCCAATCACAGTACAACCGTCAGGCCAGAGGCGTGGTTTCCCAGTTAAGGTGCGATCAGTGTCAGCTGCAGACGATATAAAAGAGGAAATTCTCTATCTTGAAAATTCAGTTGTTCAGTTTTCCAGTTTTCGATACTACTCTTCAGTCTTTGAAGTACTTTTCTTTTTTTGACAAATTACCTTATAACTCATCATGACTGGCCGTGGAAAGGGAGGAAAGGGTCTCGGGAAAGGTACGCATTAATTGTGTTGTAACATTTGGTCTTCGCCCGTTCATTCTGCTTTGCTCAGTTCATTGATTGGCTGATCAACGGTGCTGCTTTTGATTTTCTAATTTCTGTTTTTCTTCTGTTTCCAGGAGGTGCCAAGCGCCATCGAAAAGTCCTCCGTGACAACATCCAGGGTATTACCAAGCCGGCCATCCGCCGCCTGGCTCGCCGTGGTGGAGTGAAACGAATCTCCGGCCTCATCTACGAGGAGACCCGCGGAGTGTTGAAGGTCTTCCTTGAGAACGTCATCCGGGACGCTGTGACCTACACCGAGCACGCCAAGCGCAAGACCGTCACAGCCATGGACGTCGTGTATGCGCTGAAACGCCAAGGACGCACTCTCTACGGATTTGGCTTGTAGATATTCTTTTCCCGTTCATTGGCTTAGGGTTTTTTCTCGTTTCCAGAACCTGGCAGTGTGTTAACTTTTGTCACGGTCCCTTTTTTGTTCGACTGATCTCTGCAGCTTTTAAGTTTCCCAAGGCTGATCTGAGAAATTAACCTACCACGGTTGCCGAGAAAGTAGGAGCGGTAAAAATGAGCGAAAATGGCCCCGCTGAAGTGAATTAAAAAAAGCACTTGAATCTGTTTTGGTACGCGCAACTTTGAATATCGTGCGCAAATTTCGGTTCAGGATGAAAATCAGGCAGAAAAAAGATCCAACGGAAGTGCAGAAAACACTTCAGAATAAATTTTATCATATCTACCATCCAAGGGCAAGGCGGGTCGTGTGCAAATTTCCGATTCTTGCTGCTACTCCAGCGTTCGCTTCTGCGTTAAAATCAATCCGTTGTTTCGGCACGAACGCTCAGTAAGCGAGTACTGCAAGTGCCGCGTGCAGATTTAAGAATCCAACGTCTACCGGTACGTCGGTACGCCGTACGCTACGCAGTACGAAGAGAACCATGAACTGAAACAGAATATGGCCTGAAGCAAAGGAACTTTGAGCTAGTAGCGGCACTCACTGTGTTTGTCATCGAGCGAGTGAATAGTGAGTGTACTTACTAGTCTAAAACTGTCTGTTTCAAATCATATTCTGTTTCAATTCATATACTTCTCTTCGTAAACATATGACTATGGATGACGGCTGTTCATATTCACAAACACTGAGGTTTGAGCAGCGTGGCTCGCCATTCATAAACAAACATATGCATCATTCGGCTCGCCATACGTGAACAAAAAACTCATTCGTCATTTGTCGCCATTAAATATTCTGTCTGATTAATTAAACGATCAAAATAAACCATGTACCGGGCAAATAGATCAAATCGATTCAGCAGCACAGACACAGATAGCCAAATGTCAGACAAGTCGAGACAAGAGACTTCCACAGAGAGGCACACAGTTTTCACATACGATATTTCATGTAATTTTCATATACGATATTTCATATACGATATTTCATGTAGTTTTCATATACGATATTTCACATACGATATTTCATGTAATTTTCATATACGATATTTCACATATGATAATTCATGTAGTTTTCATATACGATATTTCACATACGATATTTCATGTAATTTTCATACACGGTAATTCACATATGATAATTCATGTAATTTTCATATACGATATTTCACATACGATAATAATAACTAGAGCAGTCATACTGTAGTTTCGTGTGCAGGAACAATTTTGAGGTGTGCACATGTAAAATGTTCTAGCATGTCGCGTGCAAAACGACGGTTTGATAAAGGGAGAGCTGGCGGGATTCGTTCCTCGAGTTCGGAGCGCCGCCAGAATGTCAAAACCAAAACTTTGCACTTGTGTGAACTGGGTGACGTCACTAGGTGACTACAGCAAAGTTCAACGGTGATCTGCCGCATCTGTGGACCTGGGCTCCTTTATATTTACTAGTAATGATTAGATGCTTAAATTGATTTGTATTATTTATTATTTTCAAAATAAAATAATAAAGCGAATTCATTTGCTATGAATTTTTTGTTTGTTTGAATTTTGTGAAGGAAAAACAATTGAATGGGGAATGCGAGTGCGACCTCGAATAAACTGCACCAATGATAATCGGCCCGCCCACTTTTCTTCCACTTTCCCCGGATCGACTCGTTTCTAACGATCTTCTTTGAAAAACTGCACCGATTACCTTCAACTTTTTTGTCCTAAATAGTAAAAAACGCATTTTCCTACTTTGTTCCGATTTCAAAAATTCAAAATTGATAAGCCTTCACGTTGAAAAAACACGTCAAAGCGAGCAGAAGCTGTAATCGACGGTGATTGGTCTGAAAGTCCTGAGGCCGAAAACCCGCCCACTTTCCCTATTCACATTTGCCGCGCGTATATAAACGGCAGCTGACTCGCATTTCGTATTACAATCGTGAATTATCTCGCTTCCATTAAACGCCTTCCCGATTTTGTGTCGCTTTGTACCGTTAATTAAGCTCCCAATCTCCGCCACATCCCTCACCTCACCATGCAGCCAGCCGGAAGTACCGCCGTTGCCGCCGCGCCTGCAGCCAGCCCTGCCAAAACCCAACCGGTCAAGAAAGCCGTTAAGAAAACAGTGACCAAGTCCGCGGCTGTCAAACCTTCAGCCTCGCATCCCACTTACTCCGAGATGGTCATCCGGGCTTTGACTGACTTGAAGCAAAGGTAAGGATTTTATCACGTTTTAAATTTTTGCGTACATTTTTCGATTCGAATTTGAAATTGTTACTGATTTTTACTGCTGCTAACGGTTATTTTATTGTTATGATGCATTCACTCTTGTTTAACTTCACTGTAGTTTAATTTTTTGGTTGAAATTCGTTCGATTCGTCAAGCGCGTTCAAGTTCAAGCATTAATCAATAAATCTCCTTTTTTCAGGGGTGGCTCGTCCCGTCCGGCGATCAAGAAATTCGTCCAGACCAAATTCAACATCATCGGTAACGACAAGCAGATCAACTCCCACCTCAACCAGGCCCTGAAGCGCGGCATCAAGAACAACCTCCTGAAGAAGAACAAGGCCTCTTTCCAACTCAACGCCGAAGCCAAGAAGGTTAAGAAACCCGCAGCGAAGAAGGCGGTCAAGAAGGTCGCCAAGGCGGAAGGTGGAGCCACCAAGGTTGTCAAGAAGGTGGTGAAGAAGGCTGTTGCTGTCAAGAAGCCCGCGGCGGGAGTAAAAAAGGTTACTAAGCGCCCGGCAGCTGCCAAGTCTACCGCCAAGAAGGTCGTTGCAGCTGGTGGAGTAACCAAGAAGGTTGCCGCAAAAAAGCCCGCTGTCGCTAAGCCCAAGGTCGCCGCCAAGCCCAAGACCGCAACTCCCAAGGTTGCCAAGGCCGCCGCCAAGCCCAAGGTCGCTGCCGTGAAGCCGAAAAAGGTCGCCGTGAAGAAATCCGCACCTGCCGCTAAGTAGATTCCTCTCCCTGTAGTGTCCCAGTGGTCCCTATTAGTGTTTTGTCGCTACTGGTGCGCTGTTGTTTTTACGTTTTCCTTTGGTCTCACGACGGGAGTCGCTTCATGTTGCTGACGCAAATTTTTTCCCCTTATTCTGCATTTAAAGCCTCCGTCTTATGGTTACGCTGAGCGTTATTTAGCTGCTAATTTGTATATAGATCCTGTCTGTCGTGAATGAGTTACTATTACTGTATGAGCAGTTGCAAAGGCTAAATTAAGTAAAACACATTCATTGTTCTTTTTCGGTCTGGCTGCCAGAACTGCTAGGATTCGAAATTCGGTCCAGTAATCAGGCCAACAGCGAGTGGACAAGCATCCATTATCGATAATATACTATGACACCAGTATTACCACTTAATAGACACGAAAAGATCTGATGTCGAGAAGAAAAGCTCGAAAGGTTACACTAAATACAATTCCACAATCTGTGGACGAATGCATGGGGTATATCGTGGAAGCCGGCCGTCTAGTTCTTTCACTGCTGGTCTTTGCGCTCCGGGTGGATCGACTGCTCGTACTGTTCTAGGGAATTGTTGCGGTCCATCCGGTAGCGACTCTGGGCCTTCGCCGCGTCACAGGTTTCCGGATTGATCATGTCCACGTCAGAGGCGCGCCGAGCCAAATCGTAATCTCTCTGAAAAAGTTCAAAAAAAAGAATGAAGCAACGTTAGTAATTGGAACTGTTAAATGTCATCTGAAGTGTTATTACGGTACTAGAATACAAGTTAGAATCACATTTGCGACGAGCGCAAGCTTACCGATTCCTGGTGACCAACCGCCGAGGCCATGACGCGATCCGACTGTGCCTTGTTGGAAGTCATCTTGGAGTCCATCTCGTTCGATCGTTCAGGGTTATAACGCAAAATAGAAAAAACAGTGGAGAAAGTAACAGCGTAGTGAAGAGTCAAGCGTGGAAGAGAAGAGAAAAGTTCAAAATTTAAATGTGTGTTTTCTTTCTGCAGATGAATGGTTCTTTATATACTAGCGCACGCTCAGCTCGGCCATATCCGTCCTACATCGCTGTAAAGTGAAACAACAACATTTCTCGCGGAAATTTCCAGAGGTCTTTTCCAGGCTGTGCTAAAATTACTCCCGCGCATTTACACAAGACATCTCACACAGTACTAGTACAACTACGCCGTGTCATCCTCATCCTCATCCGAGTCACTTTGGTGCCCGCTCTGCCTGCCAGCAGCCATAAGGCGCAGCTCGGCTGGTGGTGGTTTCTTGAATTGGGGACCCGGCGACGAAGTGGGGCGGTGAACGAATCTGAAAACAACACTTTGGCTTGGCTGTTCACTGAAAATGTCAAGAGTGAAAAAAACATGTTCGTGGACATGCCGAAGTGTCAGAAGTAGGGCATCATATCCCATACTGTGCTGTACAGCTGTGGCACGATTTCTCGACGAAAAACGTTAAGCGGAACACATCTTATTATGCCAGTGTTCCGATTAACGGTTTTCGTCAAGAAATCGTGCCACAGCTGTATCACCCATCAGCCAGCCAGCAAAATATTGACGCACCGTATGCTCGCGATCTGAAGGGACAGCTAAGCCCCGCCTCCCTCGGTATGGCCCTGCACTCGATTGAACGTTCAATCTGGTTCTCTCTTCTCTGATTGGCTCATTTCGTACAGTTTACTCGTTCTGCTCGATTGATTGATTGTATAGTTGTGCTTTTCCGTATATTTCTCCCTACAGTGATCATTTTGT
>LRSR01008066.1:0-12195 GCA_001579985.1 Hypsibius dujardini
TAATTCGGTTCCCGTTGTCCTGCCGTAATTCGGTTCACGTCGTCCTGCCGTAATTCGGTACAAATTTTATACTTTGTTATTGCGTTCCGTTTATTTCTGACTATCACTCAAGAACAGAAATGACTTTTTTAAAATGCAAATGAACTTCTTAACAAGCGCGACTCTTTGGTTTTCTTTGTTATCAATGCAAGCGAATTAGCAATACCGTAAATTAAATCTCTAACCGGGTAGCGCGGTTTTGTCCCCACTATGCAGTTAGAACCTCCTGTTGCGACAGGTTCTGTTGCAGGATCGGGTCTTCATCGCAGCTGGGCTTATCGTGCGGGAGTGTCTCACATCCGTGATGAGATCGATAGAGTTCCACCTGCAACAGTTCAAACATCCTCGCACACTCGATGCAACAGTTCTGTCAACAGACGTGTCTCAATGGAATGGGAGTCCGGGATCAGTTGTCTGTCGTCAGCTGCCCCGAGAACTGGGATCTTGCTTTTTTTAGCACAAAAAAGTCTTGCAAGCCTTACCAAATTCCCTCTCCACAGCGATGACAGCTCGCGGCGCCTCCAAGCGATGACGAAAACTGTCGCCAAGAGGATCGGAACAATGTAAAGCAGTGCGGGCTGGCCTGTCCGCATGAAAATGAGAGCCACCGTGGTGATCACTAGACTCATCAAATAGGCTGCCGGAAGATAAAACATCTTAGCGAATCATCTTAGTGCCGGGGAGTTGTGACTCGTGAGCAAGTGATTCAGTCATCAAAAGTTCCGAACAAACTGGCTTTGCTTACCGAACAAGGCCGGCACAGAGTAGACCGGCCTGATCTTGGTGACGAGCTCAAATGCTCGCAGATATGAGATGAGAAAGCCCGGCACCATCACATCCCCAAATCCTAATTCAGACAATGTTTAGCAGACTTCGAAATTAAAACAAACTATCAAGGATATCCACAAAAGCTCCGCTTACCTAACAGAGAGTAACTAATGTCGTCGAATAGATCTTCGCAGAGAGCCCCGGTCGGGATATGGGGCACTTTGAAAGCGGCAGGTATGACTTCGCGTAACCCAGAGCCAGAATCTCTGGTCGGGTCGTATCCTCCCGTAGCCACTGTCATCATAACGCTCTGTCCGTCTCTGAAAAAAAAATGAAAAAAAAATGTCCCTGAACGTTTTAAATTATTTTGCCTTCAGTGCGCATTACTTAGTGAAAAGGGGTGTGATGAAGACGAAGAAAACGTCGTAAATGAACAGCAGAGATAAGAAAATTGTGCACGCTTTCAGATTGGGCACTTGAATGCCGATGAGGACGCTAACAAGGAGGAAACTGCCGAGGAGGTCGAGAAGAATCCAACCCAATGGATCGTTGCGGAACACCACCCACGTCGCGGCCAGACCACAGCTGACTATGAACAGCATCATGCCCCGGATGTCCAAGGACGGGCCACAGTACCGACTCACATGGCCGTCTCCCATCGAAATTCTAGACGGGAGAAAACGGATAAGTTTTTGGATCCCACGCCATGATCTCAATTGGATCCCGATCTCTATTGGATCCCGATCTCTAATCGATACTACAGTAATCCACTACTGTAATCCAGGGCACCAGTTAGCGCGATCTCATTAATTAATTTACCGGACTGCGCCAATTTCTGTCCACTGAAGGATCGGCTTGAAGCACTCGTAGCAGCCGGAAATGGCGCCGATGACGAATAAGCCCATAAACACATAGACTGCAAAACAATTGGGTCAGGGATCGTGTTGCATGTGTGTGTAAGTGGATCGGCCACTCGGGACACGAGACACTCACAATCAGTCACTCACCTAGATACACAATCAGTCACTCACCTAGATAGTCGTAGAAGTAGTACATTGAAACGAGCAAGCCCGTCATGAAAAGGGCAAACACCACCACAGCCCATGAACCGAAATGCACTCCTGTTTGCTGTTTCGGGTCGTCCTCCTCCGTCTTTGGTTCCATGGCGTTTTGAGCACGCTCACTTGCGGCCTGAATCAACTGAAACCTGAATAAGAAAAATGGTCAGCGAAAATGATTCATAGCAGAGCAGACGGACAAGTGCCGACCTGTTCCATCCCGATCGATGTGTTCCTATGATTATCACCACAACAGCGATAACAATCAGGCAGATCCCACTGCCATCGACAACATAGCCGTCTTCAGCGGCATAGAAAGAGATCATCCAGGACTCCGAGAAAGGTAGCTCTTCAATCACATCCAAATCAGCCCGTTTCAATATTAAAATCGGAAATGCGGATGGATCTTTTACGGTGACGTTGGGTTGACCAGGAAAGAACTGCAAACCAGGAAAGTAGCATGTTAGCATGTTAGGAAGAGAGAAACGCATCCTGGTCAACTGCATTTCACAAATAATCTCTGACTCATTATTATTTCAACTATTTCCAGCGCAGCATAGTAACGTAAACCGGTCACCTGCACGAATATTACTACCTTGTATTGCCTTATTTACTAATTCTAATTTGCTTGTCATAGGTAAATACCAAACAAATATGCCTAGACTTCGGATCCTTAATTTGCAGCTTAAGTTTAATGGGAACCGTTTAGCTTTACAGTGAAAGTCCTGAGATTCGAACGACGTCACAGTTCAGTTTCTACTTTACTGTCTCAAACTCCAAACTAGCAATGGCCGGCTCCAAGCAAACGGCTCGATAGAAATAAACTCACGTGACCGTTCGAATCTCAGGACTTTCACTGTATTGGTGTTTTACGCCGGTTGTGCACCGTGCGGTGCCAGTTGTGCACCGTGCGGCGCCTGTTGTGCACCGTGCGGCGCCAGTTGTGCACCGTGCGGTGCCTGTTGTGCACCGTGCGGCGCCAGTTCTGCACGGTACGGCGCCAGTTGTGCACCGTGCGGTGCCTGTTGTGCACCGTGCGGTGCCAGTTGTGCACCGTGCGGTGCCAGTTGTGCACGGTACGGCGCCAGTTGTGCACCGTGCGGTGCCTGTTGTGCACCGTGCGGTGCCAGTTGTGCACCTTGCGGCGCCAGTTGTGCACCGTGCGGTGCCTGTTGTGCACGGTGCGGTGCATTTCATAAAAGTTACGCACAAATGACGTAAAGCCAGTGCGTACCATCTTGTAACTAGCAATGATCAAGCCGGCGGCTTTGGCTTGTTGTGCGGTGAAGGCTTGATCAAACGCTGAGCAGTTATGCCGCGTTACGGCCAGAATACCGCCGCTGACAACGTGCGGCTCACTGATATCGTAACACAGATCCATTTCCGGTCCACCAACTTGCAGTCGCGTCCACGTCTGAAAGAAGTTTAAGCATTCACACATAAGCGTGAGCCACACTGCTTGAACGCACGCGAGGGCGGTGAGCTTTCTAATTATGAATTACTGTAACCGGCGCGCCACCAAGACCAACAACTAACCCGAGGCGCGGATCCTGCCGGCAATTTGGACAGTTCCGGATTGTATGCCGCACAAAACGTGACATAACTTCTCGGAGACAGGCTGCTTTCTCCTTGATTTCGCTCCCGGACGTAGCTAACATTCAAGATGGCCGCGTCCCCTGAAACCTGAAATGAGAAAAAGCAGATTTAGCAAAATGAGACAAACAAAGACTTTGTCGCCCGCCAGTGATATACTCAGATTGCGTTGTTCATGGATTGGCTGATTGATGCCAAAAGGAATTCACCGAATTAAAATGTCTGTATAAAGCCTCGAATGTAATCGATACCGCGTATGGAGAAAAAAAAATTGAAGACAAAGCATTCCTCAATATTCCTGTTGGTACATCTAGCAGTAATTAGCATAATTTCCCAGCAACAAATTACATCACAAAACTAGTAATATCACTTGAGTGACATAATCCCATGGTGAGGATGATGATTGATTGATTGATCTTAATTCATACTGCCTGAACTGATTGATTGATTTATTCTGATTCATACTCATTCAACTGATTGATTGATTGATCATGATACATACTGATTGAACTGATTGATTGATATATTGTGATTCATACTCATTCAACTGATTGATTGATTGATTATGATACATACTGATTGAACTGATTGATTGATTTATTCTGATCCATACTCATTCAAATGATTGATTGATTGATCATGATGCATACTGATTGAACTGATTGATTGATCAAAAAATGAACTAACATTTTACCTGTGACAGTAAGCCCAACAAGAGCGAAACAAGCACCAACATGATCTTCATCGTTTTGAAGAGATAAACCAAGAGTCTACCGCCCAGTAAAAAATCCGATCGAAATTTAAGACCGGCAGTAAAGAGGAATATCGTTTGGAAGCACCGATGAACAATGACGAATGGTGACTTTTTGTGTCCTCGCCGCTTGGCTTTCCTACTTCCTCCAGACTCAAGTCACATGCAACGGCTGTGGTCTGTTGTACAGCGATCAGCAGCCGTGAATAATAATACGAACGCAAGGTGACCCACTCGACGCGACGTATCCTCCTCTCCGCATAATGCGGCTGCAGCCACTCCACTTGGATGTCCTCCTCCTTCAACAAGGAAGCCCGAAAGAATGGGCAAGCGAAATGCGGCTGCAGCCACTCCACTTGGATGTCCTCCTCTTCAACAAGGAAGCCCGAAAGAATGGGCAAGCGAAATGAACAACTTAGGGCGATGGTGGTGGTGCAAAAATAAGAGTTGCTTATGGAATATCAGACAGATTTCTCATTTCCGGCGTAATAGTTGACTTGATTACCTGTTTTTTGTGTGAGCGGGCCACCCGAGGCGAGAAATGAAAACAAAAGTGCCGAACCCAAACAAAGCGAACAGATGGTCGATAGGCACAGCGATTAGAGTGCAAGCAAACTGCACAGCCCTTGTAACTGCGTTACGTCACCGCGGAGATCACGTGGCCAAGCCCCCCAACTGTAGTACGAGTACAACATCATAATCAAAATTCATCTGAACAAAACTGGAGATGGCAAGGCAAAGTACAAAAATTATAATTTCTGAAGTACACAAGACCTTGTCCGCATACATTATTGTATACCGTAGATCGTACCCCAACTTTGTCTCGAGCGATTTGATTGCGATTCTAGTGAGAGGCTGAGCGAAGTGACTCCTGAGTGCGGGCAATCGGCACGAGTACTCGCGTGGGCACTCGGCACGAGTACTCACGTGCATCGGCACGTACTCGCGTGGGCACTCGGCACGAGTACTCGCGTGGCACGCACGAGTACTCGAGTGGCGAAGATCGAGACTCCTGCAGTGCGCACGGCAATACGGCACGAGTACTCGCGTGGGCACTCGGCACGAGTACTCACGTGGGCAATCGGCACGAATACTCGCGTGGGCAATCGGCACGAGTACTCGCGTGGGCAATCGGCACGAGTACTCGCGTGGGCATTCGGCACGAGTACTCGAGTGGGCACTCGGTATGAATACTTGCGGGGGCACTCGGCACGAATACTCGCGTGGGCACTCGGCAGGATTACTCGCGTGGTCACTCGGCACGAGTACTCGCTGATCTGAATTTCCAACCACAACGGCAACAGAACGTGCGGTTACTCATGACCATGCTCCACATTGAAAGCAGCTCTGCTTGGTGATATTAAACTGAGCATGAAGAAAACGTCAAGAATAATAATAGCAATAATGTAGACAGGAGAATGAATAAAATGACAACTTTCAGCATGAACCTGTGTAATCAATCATGTGTGGTATCCACTCTCAATGCCAACATGGACAGCGGAGGAAGCTTGGAATAGAAATAGAGAGCTCAAGATTTTGAAGGATTGGCCCAGTCCACGGAGAGGATCATGTGGAAGTAACGATGTCCGTTGACTCTGGCAATGGCTTTGTCCGCGGACGACTGATCGTAGAAGGTCACGAACGCGAATCCCTGTAAAATAGAAGAACCAAGTTATTTCACCGCAGACTGAGCATTCGTTCAGTCCGACATAACAAAACGTGAGGTGCAAGCAATGAGTTTCATCGGGTTACCTTAAAGTCACCAGTCTTCTTGTCTTTGCCCAGGTAGACTTTCTTGATACGCCCAAAGGTTTCGAACAATTCACGCAGATCGTCTTCCTTTACGTCCGACGGTAGGTTGCTCACGCGGATGGAGGGGAGCTGGTCGGACTGCATCATGGTGGCCTCAAAGCCAGCACGGCGCGAAGGCGGTACGTATTTGCCGGTTCCGCCGCCTTCACGAGGCAGTTCGGTGACGGCTACAAAAATATTCAAAGTCAGCCATGAATTGCAGACAAAAATTGAAAGCTTGATAAGCAGACATACGTTCCACCGCGGTAATTCCAGCGAATTTCGCTCTCAGAATCTCCTTCTCCGCATCAGAGGCTCCCTGATATTGGCAGTGCGTCGTCCAATGCTCCCCTACCCGAACCGACATGATACAATTTGCCAAGAAAACAAGAAGCACAATTATAAAGTCAATACCTCCGCAGAGCCGACAGGAAACCTGCGTCTTCTCCTTGACCGAAACCGTCGGTGCGTCCCCTCCCATAACCTGGAACATGAAAATGGGCATTAGCAGTTCTTTTTCCAAAACCACAGGCGAACTCGTAAGAATGGTAAGAATGGTAAGAACTCGCACATCTTCCCGGCCAGTCAGAAACTGCATAAGAACATCGTCCGCGATCTTGGTCGTGTGTGTTTGTGGGCCAGGTGGGTCCTCCGCGGCATCGCCAAACTTTCGCCAATTCTATGTCAAAACAACCAAAAATGTCAGAGCATGTTCTACTGCCAGCCAGACCCCGAGTGACAGGACAACACGATACCTTTCGTGTTCCCACGGCTTTCGTGACACGCTTAGTAATGATTTTGTACTCTGTCACAATCTGAAAAAGAAGCACGGCGTTATAGCACAACGGATATAAAAGAGTGGTGGTTGATTTCATGATTGAAACACTTTAAGTGTCTCATCATATGTGAGTCTAGTGGATCGGTTGATTGACTTGATGATTGAAACACTTCAACTGTCTCATCATATGTGGATTCAGTGGATCGGTTGATTGATTTCATGATTGAAACACTTCAACTGTCTCATCATATGTGAGTCTAGTGGATCGATTGATTGACTTGATGATTGAAACACTTCAACTGTCTCATCATATGTGGATTTAGTGGATCGATCGATTGATTACGTTTGTTATGAGCCGCAAGTCTGACAGTTCACTAGAGCATTCTCTTACACTAACCTTAGTTTTTTTGCCGGTATCATCGTCAATGTCGATTTCAGTTACGATCTTCCTGTCGCCGATGCGTTTCGTTCCAGCTTCAACGCGCGGACCAACTACAGGGAAAAAATGAAGTTAGCAACGTGGCGGCGGCCAAATCTTCCCGCGTCTGGTCCTCCTCCTTCCACCTCGTGGCTCCCCAAATTCAAAAACAAAATATTATTCATACCGATCGCCTCTTCCAATTCCGAAGCCCAATCCACACGCCTGTGAAGAGAGAAAAAAACAGTCTTAAACCGCTTCATTCCTGGAAAAAAAAGCATTTTTTGCTAAATGATCAATGACCGATACGTACTCTGTGTCTTCCATTTCAATTCCCGTTGGAGCAAATGCTGAATGCGAAAAATACCCGCGGATGAATCAAATCGGTCTAAAAATGCAGGAAAAAAATCATTCAGTCAGCAAAAAAATTTAAGATTGATTTAACAAGCCCTTACTAACAAAATAAATAATAGGGCTTCCGAAAATCCCACTCTTCCGATGAGATTGGAGTCGCCGTGGATGGAATAAATAATTTTTTCGAGATAAAAATCTGAAGAACCGTAGAGTAGAGATTATAATTAACGTTGGACAACGAACACAGTATGAGGAAGGATGAGAAGGAAAAGTTCCATGACGTCACTCACTGTGGCACTTGGGGGAAAAACGGAGGCGAAGAGGAGGGTCTAGTTTTGGGACCCCAGATTTAATCGATCCAATGTTAGGCTGATTGATTGATTGCCACATTCTAGAGAACAACAGCTGATTACTCCTGCTCTCTGGTTGATTTTTGTCTGATTTCAATCGAACCACACTCATACCAAAAATCGGTTTTTTTTATAAACTTGTTGTCTTATGTGAATAGTTGCTCATTTAGTTTATTTCATAATTATCATTAGCTCGGCCGCATCAGCAGTGTTTGGCACAGCCAGCGCGCCAGTAAGAGGAAAGTGCTCGCCGGGTCTTTAACATCTCTTACTTCTCCTTCGGCTTGCTGCCCTCGTTTATCTGGGTACGGCATTTCACAACCTCAAATCATGACTCCAAAGTCCCCGAGAGGCTCCATGTCTAAATCCCACTCACCCAAACGCAGCGGTAAGTGATTAATAAATGTTGCAAATTGCTAGCTTCTTCGTGAGAATTTTCAGTTCCATGTGTCTTTTTGATGTGATTCCTTTGATCGATCGCTTGATTGCCTAACCGCTTCCCTTGAGTAGAACTTACTCGTGTGGTTGATTGGTTTGTATATATTCAGTTCTTTCGTTTGATTGCTTGATGGGCCAGCTGATTGTAATATTGGGTTGAATTGGTTTCGTGCTTTCCTTCATGTGGGCAGGGTTGATTTTGTCAGTGCTGACTAGATTGATTTTTCCTTACAGACGCCGCGGATGGTTACGCCATTATAACTGCCGAATCTGAACTCAAAATGACCCAATATCCAGTTGCCGGTAAAGTCCGAACTCACAATCATTCTTCGTATCCTTTTTTTGTGTCGAAGTATGATACTAATATCAGTTTCGTGTGCTTTGCAGCATATTGGCCGCAGACAGGAGCAATCAGTTTCCCCACTGCCCGCTCAAGTGATATCTTGGTCGACTACACGCTAAAAAGTGAGAAAGTCAACAAAAAACTTTCATTCGACGAGGACGAGGACGAGGACGACGAGCACGAGAAGGAGGAAGTGGAGCTGGAGCAAGCCGAATCGGAAATTGACCAGATCTTCCCCGTTCTCCCGGACAAAGCACCAAGCATTTTGGTTCGTTATGACTTGTCATTCCGTTTGGTTTTTCATATATCGCCTGTTATCCTAGCTTCATGCGAACCTCTGCTCCTTGTCCGGTATCTTTAAAATGGGAGTAGGATTCTGATTGAGGTTTCCGTAATAGCAGGCTCTTAATCTTTGCAGACATGTAGAATCCAGCATCATACTTTCACGGGCGACAATAGTCCCACCATGGCACACGGGTATATGCTTGGTGTGATGGACCGGATAACGCGCGAAGTCCGTCTGGTGCCGTTTGCTGATGTCTTTCCGCGAATGGCCTGGAGCGCGCCTCCCGGCTCCTCCGATCGTGACACGGTCACCCCGCCTCGCGATTCGAGTAGCTCCAGTATGCTAACCACTCCCAGCTCATCCGGGACACCGCGAATGAGCACATTCAGTTCAGCCCCTAAGAAGCGCAAGAGGAATGACCAGAAGAATGAGTCCTTCTCGGTGGAAATGTCGGGCGACGCTGCTGCAATGCTCGCCTTCACCGAAAACGATGCCCATGTGGATATGGACGCGCTGATGATGCAGCCGAAAGATGCCGACATCAACTTGAAGATCGGCGAGGAGATTCGACCGCATCCGAATTTGGAGGCAAGCTTTTGGTAGACGATACTTACGTGTCAGTCATTCCCGTAAGATGCACTCAATTCCAAGCACAGTTCAAGAATGACATCAGATATTGAATATTGAGTTAGATTATAATGGAGAATCTTAGAGGCTGACAAACGGCCTGAAGGGAGTGATAGAACGTATGATTTTGTTCTTTTCCCCAGGCAAAGACTCCGAAAGAGTTGTACGATTGGGAAAAGATTCTGCCGCCGGATGACATTGTTGCAGCTTTCTTTGGGACCGTTCTGGACGAGCTACAGGAGGCAACTGTGGCCATTGTGGCTCAGTGGAAGAAGTCCAATCGGTTTGCTCTTTGCTTCACTAGCTTCATGGATAAAATGATTCGCTCGAAGAAACAGGAGGAAGGGGCTATGAAAATTGTGCTGATGCTGTTTGTCAATTATCTCTGTCACATGCTGGATCATCGTGATAAACCTATGAAGAAAGACGGTAATATAATTTGACGCATCAGTTGAAACATTTTCTCCTGCTCAGTTCTCCTGCTCAGTTGGTTGTCTCCGCTGCAGCCATTCTTCCAGCTGGGGTGCCTGAAGCTGCCGCAAAGTACTTCATCGAAGAATTTACAGATCAGCACGAGCTTTCTGCTGCAAAAAGGTAACGTGAACGGCGGTCTAACCGCCATTACTAACACATATCTCCCCTCACTAGTGCTTTTCCCATTCAGGGTGGTCACTGAACGAAACAAAAACAAGATAATCGCCCGTATTCTGCTGCTAATCCTGCATGTGGAACAGTATGCGGCGGACATTTCTACGTTTATTCTGCCGCTCGGTACGAAGGAACGTAAAAAGTACGTCTCTGGCCGAGAAACCCTTGGAAAATATATACCAGGCAACCGCTTTGGGTTGAATCACTACCGTATTCCCCCGATCTCAAGGGACACTTTTTTGCCCTACCAGTTAATTTGATCTACCCCGGATCTTGTCTGTTCATCACCGTTTGCTATTGTTTACCTACAATCAATCAATCAATCTAATTTGTGCGTCGAGAAATCCCGCTTGATCAATCAATCAATCGCTGCCAAGTTGCGCTTAAATTTCAACCAAACACGACACAGTGAATCCGATTGAACAGTCAACCGATGACTGGAGGGGGTGGGGCTTAACTGTCCCTTGAGATCGGGGGAATACGGTACATGGGTTGAATCAGTTGGGTGGCGGAGGGCGCTGCAGGCGGTGTGTGTATTGCTGAATGAGTGTTGGTTACAATTTACACTCGTGGCGCCCTCCGCCACCTGACTGATTCAACCCATGTAGTGATTCAACCCAGAGCGTTTGCTTGGTACCTTTTGACCTTCACTGTACATGTGCGAGCGGTTTGATTCCAGAATCGCGTCCATCGCGACCATCATTGGTGCCGGATACTCCGAGAAGAACACAAAGGGCAAATGGAGCTACGCGATTGTCCTCAAGAAGCCTTGGAACTTTCCAAAAGTCTCCACGGGAAACACTCCCCAGAAAAAGAAGAAGAGGGGCTTTTGAATTCGACTTTCTAGATGTGCTTGAACATTCTGGAAGAGTGATTTGAGAGGAAGGGTGTTCAAAGTCCGCTTATTTGCAGCGATTATTTCGCTAATTCAAACTGGCTAATCTCCCTGGTTTTGCACGCCCTTGCAACGGTGATAAGGAGGACACGCCCCCTGGCTTACCTGAGGCTATGTCTCCTTCGCTAATCTCAACTGACATGAACCACTCACAAGACAGATGCACACAATTAGCGAGCAGATAAGCGAGAAAAGCAGCTCAAAACCAGGGAGATTAGTGAATGCTATAAATGTAATCCTACTCGCAGTATGAGTACAGTTCACAACAACCGAGAGGGGATCGTGGGTGGGTTGGTCGGTCAACATGTAGGTACGAGTACTCTTGATACTCTGACTTACTCTTGTTACGTAGCAGGAAGAGGCAACAAAACGCAGTAGATGTTTGGTAGTTTTTCATTTTTTTAAGACCACGTCTACGACGATTATATTTAGGGAATTGCTGGAACAATTGCTAGTTTGCCCGACTGTTCCGGGTCATTAATGCACTGCCGGTAGCTGGTTACAGACAGTACAAAAAAACAGGTCCTCTCTTTTTTACACGCGAGACAAAACTGACACAATTGTGACTGCTACCAGAAGGTGGCGCGACAAGTTGTCGAGTGACGATTTGTCGAGTGACGATTTGTCGATTTGTCGAGTGTCGATTTCCCGCCGTAAACGAATGCATGATTCAGCTTCGACTTCGAGTCCAGTGCGCCCTGGTGCAACTGTGCAAGCCAGTTTTCCAGTCTCTCTTTCGAGAATTCGCGGAACTTCTTATTCACAACTTGCATTCATTCGCTGATATATGGTTCTGATGAACCCCGCGTCATATCAACTATAAAGTACTCGTACGACTCATTTCGAAGAATGTGACACTGAAGATCACGGCCAACAAAACCGGGTCTTGAGCACATGAAGCCTCTGCAATTCGTATGGGCAGCTTTGGTGGAGATCATAAGAAGTTGGACCGTTGATTGACATACTGTACAGTCGCAACTCGTAAGGTTCTTAGTCTATGGAACTACAGAAATAGTTCTGTATAAATAGTTAATTAATAGTTAAAGTTATAAATAATA
>LRSR01008067.1:0-24561 GCA_001579985.1 Hypsibius dujardini
GATACCGACGATGCACATTTTTTTTAATGTTTCACATGCAAATTTCAGCTCCTAGCAGGGTACATCTTTATGCCACTAGCTTGGGCGATGGGCGCAGATTGGGTGGACTGCGATGACGTCGGGCAGCTGGTCGGCATCAAGACCATCCTCAATGAATTCATCGCTTATGTGGAACTGGGTGACATGATCAAGAACCAGACAATATCAGTACGATATCTTGTCCGTCAAACCAAACTAGTTACTGACATATTACTTACATATTATCTACACTATTTTTATTAAGAAAATTTTTTACATATTATTGTTTCATATTCTTTACATACTAAATATATGCTTTACATATTACATACACTATTTACATATTTTACATGTTCTTCTTTTTTATTATTATCGAGACATTCTGACTTATTATTTATTATTCAAACGATCTACTATATGTCCATTTTTTTAACCTAGGTGAAGTCGCAGTTAGTGGCGACGTACGCTCTCTGCGGTTTCTCCAACATTGCCTCTCTGGGCATCATGATTGGCGGGATGACCGCGATGGCGCCCGGCAGGAAGCGCGAAATTGTCGACGTTGGAATACGATCTCTCATTACCGGATCTCTTTCCTGCTTTTTCGTCGCTTCATTAGCTGGTATGTCGGCATATGATCACTCTCGCAACATCACGAAAAAAACCCCGTATTCCTTACTGAGTTTCTACTTATAATTGTTTTCGTTTTTAGCGCTTTTAGTTGACACTTCACTGGAAACGTACAACGCAAAGCCGATACTTCTTTCAATGACCGCGACAACCTCCAAAGCTTGATCTATTTTATTGATGGCATCCTTCATCAATTACTAGTGCATATTTTATCTCCCGCATGGCTTTCAAATTCTTTGTAAATTTGCTTGCCGTGTTTGTGCTTTTTTCGATAACCATTAAATCATTTTGCTCTACTCGCTTTTTGTATAGTGCTTATGGCTTTTTTGATGTTCACATTTCTCTCTGACTTATTGCTGTCGTTTAAGATGAGGAAATTTGTTTTCCGTGGCGAGGAATCTGACCTGTTTCTGGCCGCTCATATTTTTTGTCCTATGAAAGAAACATTTTTATTCCCCAATATTTTCAGAATTCCAAAAAAATCAAAACTGGTAACAGAAACGTTCATTGAAAAGTTTTTGAAAGTTATCCAGCATTGAATTAATACGGTTTTACTGGGATTAAGCATTTTATTTTTGAAATAAAAATACGACATGTTAATTATTTTTTAAGCTTTTAAGATTTCTAAATTTAATATTTCTTTTTATTTGAAGAATGTAGAAAGAATGTTGAAAAAACAATATATATTTTGAGAAGGGCTAAATTTTTTTTTGTTTTATTAAAATTTAATTGTTCCTATTAATAATTAATTTTCGGGTTCCCGATCACTTGCGCTACCGGTATAGTGGAAATTAAACGATCAAGTTACAAGAACTGATGTACACGAACTATGAAATAGATTGTATGTAGAACCAAGAAGTCTTTTTTTTGTTACAGACACTAGTCACCCAAAAGCCGATACCAGCCAGTTACGCTGGTAGTTCCACATTTTATTGAAAAACCCACAGAGCTCCGCCCTCTGACCTTTGAAAATTATTTTTTTATTGCCGGTCAATTATAACTTATATTTTCATTGAAGAATTATTTAGAAAAGTTTTTTTTTCAACACCCGAGTCGCACTACCGCAAGTAGTCTCGAATAGAACTGAGAACTGGATGGTAAGAAATAGAATGTAAGTAGTAAATGCAAGTAGTAGTTGCCTACGCCTGTGCAAACTGGCGTACAGGGAAAGTGTTATGAGATTCTTATCAAATTGACCTCCGGAGAATAGCTGAGTCGTCGGTTGATTACAACTCCTGATACGTGAAATGTCGCATTATTATCCGCTTCACCTCGCTTGGGGTTCCGAGTATAACGCACCGCACCATATAGCGATTCTCTTAATTAACGCAGACTTTATGAGCAATCTTATCACCCAATAAGCCTTATAAACATGCAATTCTTGTGATCGAATTCCATCTTGCATTGCGTTCCAATTAGAGTGCGCTACTGTATCGCTACAATCCCAGGCTTGGTTCGTTTGTCGAACCATCTCTACTCTTTATTAATAAAACTTTATTAACTTGTTGGTAACTTCGTGAATAGTTGCCTAAAAATGGGACATTTTATAATGTTTCTTCTGGCTGTTTTCTTGATGTCAAATATTGTTGTCGTCCCCGCGGAGTCATGGGATACTAACGAGATCATCGGATACCATTTTCACACGTACTTTTTTCAGACAAACAACGCCAGCACTCGGCTGGCCCAAACCTTCAGGTAACGAACAATTCATTACTAATTCAACTTTACTTTTAAGTTTTAAAAAACCCTTTATTCAACTTGTTTGTATAAATAACCTATATTTAAGAATGCAAATGATGTATACCTAAGCACTAATAAATAAATAACGAATACGTAAGTAACCCATAAATAATTGACACATGCATTGTATATATCTGCATATATATTTTACCTGTACAATGCATAATTGGCATACTGAATACAAGTACGCGCTAATAATAAAAAAATTATATTTATATATGTATACTGTAAATTTGTATCCTGTATACAGTGTGAATAAAAACATCGGTACATAAACTCATATGTAACTCTAAAATAAAGTTTGAAAAAAACAGTAGCGAAATTTCTATCCTTTTAGGCAAGCAATCCAACAGCAAATTGATGGAGGATTTTTGCGCGGTTGCCGGCTGAACCACTTCAACACCGTCCCGAGGGGACCTCACCCGATCGGTTCCTACGAGACGTGTTGTAATTCCAGCTCGCTGTCCCGCGCTTCCTCGTGGTTCATGCAGAATCACGGAGACCTCTCAATTCTACTGCACCCGTTGACCCGTTGGGAGATATTAGACCACACTACTCGGTCCATGTGGCTAGGAAAGTCAATGCCATTGGATCTTAGTGCTTTAAGTGAAGACTTGGGAGACGACCTTGACCACTGCCTCCCCATTCCGGGAGTTGTCGTTTTGGGTCCAGCACCGAGACCAACCAGACCGACTAACAGCGCCCAGAGATCTCGATGGTGAAACCTTAATGCTACACGCACCTCTGATCTTGACAACCGGGTGCACATGCAGTAAAATGTATTTGTACTTCCGCCTCGTTTTTTCAAGCATAAAACTTTTATTGGAATTCAGCATAAATGTGCGAAAAATTCATCGACTTTGTTCCCTGTAAAAAAAACGTGTCGTTTGTAAAACGCATGTGCCTGGTATAATGTCATTACTCAGATATACGTTGTCCGAAAAGTAACATGAAAAGGACGATCAAAGCGGTTAAAATTAGGTTCGCCTTTGAGGTTCGAAATAGACACATTGCAAGTACTCGGACAAGTATAAAGCTCTTATTGGAATTTGGCATATAAGTATGCGAAAAAATCATCAAAACCCTTCCCTGTAAAAAAATAAACTCCCTCACGTTTGTAAAATGTATGCAGCCCTGTTATTATTGAGACATTGTCCGTTCGAAAACTAACATAAAAAGGGCGCTCAAAGCGACTAGAACAAAGTCTGTCTTCACGGTTCGAACTGACGCATTGCAGAAGTCTGTTTGACAGCCACAGTTTGCCGTGGCCGGTACGTAGAGTCCCCGCGAGATGTGATGGTCGATACAACCGCTCCTCGGCGTTTCGAAGGAACTCGGTTCCATCGAGCACGAACGAATTGTACTGCCTGCGGGAACAGGAAAAATACAGATAAAACTCTGCTTATCTAAACAGATAAGTACTTCAACGAGTATAACATGTACACATGTATAGGTATGAGGAACCTGACTAGTGGAACTCGGCCTATATATGTAAGGAGCTTTAAGACGGTTCTTTCTTATTTAATAATTAATTTAGAACCAAGTGGTGTCAGCTAAGCATTTGTAGAAACCAGGGGGCGGAGTTATGCGTTTTTTTTCGATGAAACGTGGAATTCCGGGCGTAGCTGTCCATTATGGGTTCATAGCCTCGCCCCCTAATCTCCGAAAAATATTTAACTGATGCCTTGCGATTTAAAATTTAATTTTGAATGCAATGTTGTATAGAAAACTATATAATAAATATGCTGCATAATTTAGCATCAATATTGTTATTCTTATTATTCTTATTATTCTTCTTCTTCTTATTATTATTATTATTATTATTATACGGGCATTGCAAAAGTCCAGAAATAGGATGGAAGACTAAGTTTCCAGATAGATCAACAGACAGCGTGACTTCAATTCGATTAGACCGACCTTTTTTATTGACATGTTTAAAGCAAAATCCGCTGGAGCAAGTGATGTTCACAGTCTGCGGTCCTACGTGGAAGGGGTCACTGCATCCGTCATCGGTCTTGTCGCAGTAAAAGCAGGTTATTGACGAAGCTGCCGGTACCAAGACAAACGAATTTATTATCCATGACAACTTCATATTAAAGACATCATAAATTGCAGAACCCCTTAAGAACTTACGGCTGTTCGTGGCAACGGACCACACCTCATTCTGATTGCAGAGATCTGTGTTGCAGTAACAAATTTCCTTCGTGTAGTCCCGGAAGCTGTACTTGACGCAGCCGTTAACGAAGGGCGTGTAATGAAACGGCGAGCGGAAACAGTGACGCTCAATAGTGCTTCCTGGAAGCGATACACACTGTGGATTATTCAGCAAAATTTAACATATTAATAATTCTCGGCCTACGATGAAAGGGTGCGGTGAGAGTACGTACTTGAGCCATTGTTGAACTGGTGTCTGACGCTGGCACACGTCTGGTCCGGCTCACAGCCGGAAAATATGTGCTCCTTGTAGAGAGGATCCAGACAGATTGTACCGTCGGCCAGCGAAACGTTTGAACAATCATGGCACTTAAAAGCTTCACCTAAAACAATTGAGAATGTGCTGCACTTACTCCGGATCGTCATGGTGGGATTTGATTTTCAAGACCGATAAGCTGAACTAGTTTTTGCAAATCCGGATTGTATAAAAATGGACAAGTCTACTGTAGCAACGTATAAAATACTAAACATTTCAGAAACAATAATTCGTGTCTGTAAATTGGGCGGATGAATTTCCGAAAGTGCTGAAGTACATCCTGTAAAACCGGAATTTTTAAAAATATTATGAATGACACCATCTCTATCTACTAAAAATTTAATTTGAAATAAAACAGCCTAGCCATATAGCGGTTATATTTTAGATGAGTTAGCGTGTGAAGCCACAGTATATTATCGAATCACCAAACCGAAAATGCGCACACGCATCGTTAACGATAATCTTTTAGCTCATCTCCTCACTTTCAAAACATATTTGGCTAATGCCAGTAAATCAAATTAAACATTGCATGAGATCGTGCAATGAAAGTTTGCTTTGATCAAGGAATTTTTAATGGGAAATGGGAACCGTTTTTGAGGATCTTAACAATCATTATTTTAAGTTTAAAGTATTCCCTTATTTTCGGCATGCGAACCTGTACGTTACGAAATTCCATGTTAGTGAAATTCCGGTCCATCAAAACCTACTCATGGGGCCTCCTACTCGGGTTCCTTCCCTTGTGACAAATTCAAAGAAGTGAACAAAGCAATGGAGTACTCAGTACCTGCACCGATCAAACTCATCCCGACGGCAGAAAGCATGAAAATCAGTCCACATATTGCCATACCCTCTCCAAATTCCCTGGTCACAGGACAGTCGCAAAGCTACGTGTGCACTATATTTTATGCAAAAATATGTAGAGACTACCGCAAAAGCTGAAGCTTCCAATAAGAAAATAGACTGAGCCGACCCCCAAGGGTTCCAATATACTGCTCTCAACGCTTTCCAGAGGCTTCCGCAAACGCAGTCAACCTCCGACTATAAAAAATGTATTTTCGGCTTACTTCGCAATGGCACTCACCAGCGGAATACATATACATATACATAATTAGGATGAGAGACACATTTATGATTATTGATTGAGACTGTCAGAGAGTCAAGCACACTAAAATTCCAACCGGCGAGGCAAGGGAACTCTCCGCGACGATGGGAGACCCCGCGTCGGCCGGATTGAAAGTGGCGTCTCGCCACGACATCTTCCAAGTTTATTTTTATTTACTAGTAAGTACCGCTGTGTCGAATGCTTCACAATCTCGACTCATAGCTGCTAGCCAGACATTTTCTGCAATGATGGCGCTGTTTATCGCAATGTGCATGAGTATAGCCGAAATGTATTTTAGGAATATTATTTTTAATTTTATTATTATTATTTTATTATTTCAATATTCCTAATTCCTAATTTTTAATTTTAATTCGAGCAATATATAGTATTCATAGTAATGCGGCACATTCTCGAAAATATAAAGAGATATACCATTGAAAGTCGATATTGTTAATTGCCGGAAAGGCACACCTGCAATACCACACAGTGCGTGCACCTTAAATTGCATTTGCACAGTATTTCATCGATGGAACGCTGGATAATGTGATAAGTGACTGTGGTTTTAACCGACAAGAGAATGATAATTCAATTTACACTCACGCTTGGTGATTTTTTTGTTCGCCTGCCCCAGCTCACAGGGCTTTGGAATGCTCTTACTATAAAAACCTGGGAATAAAAATACTGGTGCGCTTACCTCAGTCGCTCTGTTGTGGCTCGTCCCAATCAGGGAGCAGGAGCTGGTGACCTGATTATGGAGTTGGCGTTATCGGAAATCGGGAAATACAATGATTTCCCTGCAGAGTGCTTTCCACGCTGCACGCTGTCCTCCAAGTAATAGATTGTTATGCATTGATGTAAACCGTTGGGTGTTGGGGCTGTTAACCGTCCTTCGAACAAATCGACTGAACACGCACAGTAAAAGTCGAGCAACCGTTCAGCCGTTCTGACAGTGAATTTGTATCGTAAGATTGGCATCTTGCTGACTTGATACGATTTTCAGAGAGGGAACTCAGAATGTCTCCGTTTTATATTTTATTAATTGAGCTTTAATTATGATGATTTTCAAAATTAATATCATCGGTCAGGTTATGAAAGATTTTTGTGGCAAAATTTCCTAGTTGGGAAAACACTGGAAGAGTCCATTTTCCCCGATTTTGACAATACAAGCGTCAGTTTTAGTAAATGGTTATATTTAAAGAATCTTGTTGCTGACCTTTTTAAAGTACAATTCAAAATCGATTGGCATCAGCAGAATCTTGTTTGGACGTCAGGGGACGGAGCTACAAGTCATTGTCGAGCCCTACCAGAAACTCACAAGTAATATTCCAGAAATGACGCATAGCTCCGCCTCCTGGCATCAAAAAAGATTCTGTTAATGCCAAACGATTTGAAATTAATTTTTAAAAGGGAAAGTATTAGATTTGTTTAATTTAAAATATTTTGCAAAAATGAAGTCAATGATTTACGGTCAAAGTTAGGAAAAATGGAATTTTCCAGGGCTTTCCTCGCTTTGAAATCCTGCCGAATTTTTTTTTCATATCCTGACCGATTAAAATTAATTTGGAAAATCATAATAATTACGGCTTTATTAAAATAATAAAACGGAGGCCTTCAGGGTTTCCCCTCTGAAACTCGATCCAAGTGAGCTCGATTCTGCTGTGGTACACTGTGTCTTGGAACGCTTTCTTCGATAAGACCGAATGACGGTTCATTCAGTGGCTTTTCAAAAAGGAACAGAGAAAAATTCGTTCACCCGTTCTGACTGCGAAGAATCTTGCCGTTGTGTTGGCTGCATTCGACTCCGTTCGCTTTGGAAAAAACCTCTCATGGAACCGTACCTTCATCGAGTATTATGGAACAAACGGTATGAAGACGAAGATCTGACGAACAGGACAAGTCAACGGAAAGCTCCAACTCCACTCTCTCTACAAGCAATCGTTCGCTATCTACGATTCTACAGTATTCGCTTTTTGCAGAAAAAATATTCCCAGACTTAACCGTTTGGGTTTTTTTTTGGCAAAAAAAAGTTGTACTAGTATTTTACATTTTGCAAAAACTGTTTCAAATAGTTCTACAATTTTCTAGCTGAAGAGAAAATAAAAAACATTTGCTTAGATTTTATTTACGCTACCGAACAAACAGCGAAAGAACGGCAGCCGGGCGTTTGAATTGTGTTTCGTTGTGTTCTGTTTAGTTTTCGCCTCGGGACGCGATGATTGCGAGACTCACCTCGAGGCGGTCCAGTCAGAACGCGGTCTGACAGACATGTTCATACCATCCATGAGTACACACAGACATAGCTAGAAAGATGTGTGGTGAAACGAAGAAGAAGAGCTTCAACCTGTTCGGCACCTCCGGGCGGTAATAGTAGACGCTTGAAGCACCCAAAAAAATTAGAAAGAAAAAAGACACACGCTGAACAGTACATGGGGCCGTGTGAAGGTAGACTGTTACAGCACATGCGGCGTAAAACGGGAGCTTTTATTTTTCCTACATCAAAAAATGTGGCATTCATTATATATTATGATTTTTACTAGAATTCCAGATCTATTGACAGCTTTCTAACTAGTTGTCTGAAATTATTATTATGGCCGCAACGAGACAAGCCTCGCGCTTGCAGACCTACCAGAAAGGCGGAGGATATCGTGCGAGAGCGCAGTCCGTGGACTCAAGCACTGACACCTCGTGGGGCATCGCCTCGGAACATGAGTCCTACAAGTCGCTGGTGGTTGACGACGACCGACGCTTCGAGGTGGATGAGGCCTTCCTGGACGGGCCGTTCCGGCGGGCCGGTCTGCATCGCTCTTTCAGTTTTCAGGGCTCCTCTAATCTGCGGAGTCGATACCTTTCCAAGGTGAAGCCGCATCTCTATCGTCATCCGGAGGACAATTGGGAGATTGAATCGCTGAGCTTCACACGGCTGTCCGGCCATCAAAGGAAGACACTGTCTTGTATATGGGCGGCCAAGTTGTCGTACTTTTTCGCCCTGGGAATGATGCCTGTCGTGTTGCCGATCATTGTAAGGAAGAGTATAGACAACTTAATTACGAATGCGTTCGATTCGGTTTTATTTTGAGAAAAAAATCTGTTCAGGTGGAGGCAAAAGGTCTCGGATCTTTCGCCACCGGGACGTTGTTTGCTGTCTGGGGGCTGGCGACAGCTGTGTTCTGGCCGTTTTGGCAGATGGCGGTATGTTACCGGCTTGCTTTGTACCATCCTTGTCTGGAGTGGAGATTGGAATATGGAACAATTTTTCGTCTTTCAGATCTCAAAAACCGGGTCGAAAACCATGCTGATTCTGGGGCTCTGTTTGACCGGGATCTCGTATCTTCTGTTTGGGTAGGCGCAAAGCTTTGTACATGTAGAGTTCATTGGAAGCTCGCCGTAAACAAGATTTTTGGGCTGTTGCTTTAGGTGTCTTCATTTTGAGCCGGATTGGCAACGCTTCATAATTATATCCTGTATCCTTCGGGTCATAGAAGGAGCCGGATATGCCGGTAAGTTGTTCAATTACAAGTATAGAGGCAACTGTCACGGCAGGAACTTTTAAAAAAGAAGACAGCCAGACGGGCAGGCAGGCAGAAAAAGAGACAGAGAGACAGACAGCCATGGCTGTCTGCACACGAATACAGAGAGGCAGCCAGACAGGCCGACAGATACTTACAGACACAAGAAGCACAGATACACATGTACACAGACATACGGACACAAACACACTCACACACACACACACACACACACACAGACGCAAACAAGCACAGACAAACAGACGCACAGATACAAACAGACATAGAGACCCAGACACATGCATACGGACGCACCGACGCACAGACACACCCACAGGCACACCGTCACAAACAGACACAGACGCACAGACTCAAACATGGTTACATAAAAACATATCGGTACAGAAATTTAAAAAATTGACAATATTTCTTCCATTGCAGCAATTGAGATTGCAATAACTGCAAAGGTCCTAATGGAGTTTCCGCGGCACGAGAGCGGAGCATACGTGCGTACCCTATCGCGCGTGAACACCTAACGCTTTCTGGCTGTTTTTTATCCGAATTGCCTTTTTTCAGGGCAGCACACAAAACTGCATTGGGGTCGGTCTGACTATTGGGAGCTGCCTCGGAGGCTTTCTATATTCCGTCAGTAACTCAAGTGCCAGCATCCCCTGACAGTATTATTACCTGATCGTGTCATCCCTTTGAAGGTGGCCGACGTTGCGGCATCCTTAATCACCGGCGGGCTCTTACTATTCCTCATCGGATTCATCACAATCTGTCTGCTGAAAAAACGACCTTACATCTGTATGAACGCCTTATCGGTTCTAATTCATGCATGAGTAAATCAAATGATTTTCCGTCCTCATAGACTCCAATGATTCTCAGTCCCCAAGGCATAAGCGAAAGTTCCTAAGACAAATGTCCGTTTGGGTGGCATTAGCCATGCTATTCTTCGGAACATTTGCCCTCAGCTGTTTGATACCCATTCTAGAGCCCCATCTCCGAGAGGTCAGTCAAGAACTACCGGGAAACGCCTTTGATAATTTTTTGGCATCTTTCGCCTCTCTTGGATATGTTTTCATAGGTGCAACGCAGAATGAAACCACTTCATTTTTTTAGTACAATATTTGTGATAATTTATAAAATTTATTTCATCGGTGACTAAATCAAAACTTTTTTCGGTAAAATCTCAGAGTTGGGAAAACACATGAAGATTCCACAGTTTTCCTTGATCCTCACTGTGGAAATGACGATTTACCGAAATTCATCAAATTTAATCACCTTTAAACACTATCCCATTCCGAATTTATTTTCCATTCAATTGGCATTGACGAAATAATTTTTGGATGTAAGGGGGCGGAGCTATTCGCATTTATAAAACAGGGCCGAAAATTCCAGCGAAGCTACTCAGAGTTGGCATGTAGCTCCACCCCCTGATGCCAGAAAATTATTGGCTGATGGCAATCGATTTTAAATTGAATTCGAAATGGGATAGTTTCAAAATAATATTTATTGCATTTCGAGAGACAGTCATTTTTACAGAGAAATCATGGAAAACGGAATTTTACAGTGTTTTCCCAACTTTGAAATTTCGCCAAAAAATGTTTAGATTGAGTCACAGATGAAATAAATTTTAAGAATCATCACTGATTGTGTGCTAAAAAATGAATTTAAAAAAATGAAGCGGAGGTATTTTACCTTCCACCTGTGGAAAAAGCACAACCCCAGTCAGGAATTTAACTCACACTATTTGGTTTTTTACCAGATTTTCACACCACATTACACTGTCGAAGGCATCGTCCTGGCGGCGATCCCGCTGTCCTTTGCTTTCGGTACGGCCATCTGGCAGTGGCTCATCACCCACGACTACATCTGCGGCCTGGAATCGGTCAGCATCGCTGGGTTAATTATTGCCGCAGTGACGCTCTTGCTGCTGGGTCCCAGCAAAGCCTTCAACATTCCCATTGAGTAAGAATCTTTCGTGTCAAAAAGGCTTCCGGTAGTCAGTCGGTTATTGTGGTGATTACTGTAATCTATCATTTTTTGCTTCGAAGTTTGCTCTGGCTGGATGTGGTATGCTTTCTGGCCCTCGGCGGGGCAGCCAGCATGATCTACACATCCACCATCAACGCACTGCTGGAAGGAGCTGAGTAAGTTCCTGCTCCAGAACTGCACTAAAAATTTTGTCACTAATTTTTAGTTTTAATCATTCTAGTTGAATAAAAAACTGAACTAAAAGTGTTGCAGTCATTATAGATTTAAATGGCAAAAACCAGGAACAAACTAAATTTACTCAGCTAATTTCGACTGTAACAGTCACTAATGTTTAGTGGATTGGAAAGATTAATTAGTCAACTAGTTTTAGTTTTCGATTCTATCACGCTCATCTCTCCCAAAGCATACAGCGACATTAGCAACCAAAAAAAAAGCAAAATTGGTCCTTTATTGTCGGACAAAGTTCATTAAATTAGTGGAAAATAAATGACTTTTCTAAATTGTTGAACAATGAACATTCTAAATTGAATTCAAAAAGTTGTTTAACCCGTTAGCGCCCAATGTCGTTAAATAACGACATGGCGACTTCCTAATTTTTACGCAGACATGGTTTGAACGATCTTGCTAAACTTAAGTGATTTTAGAGGTTGGTATTTTGCTTCAAAATCAGAAAATATAGTTTTGTAATTTGTTACTTGATCAATGTCCGACAGAAATTGCCAAAGTTAACCAGTTTTCACTTTTTTGAGTGAAAAAGGTCTCACGCTGTGAGCTGGCCAAAATTTCTAAATATGTGTGGTTTTTCCCATCCACCAAGTTGACCATCTCTTGACAGTCTCTAAAAATAATTATCTGAGTCGGATTGTTTAATGGCACGTGACCAGTGCTCATCAAGGCGTCCAACATTTTGTTAAATAATGAATAAAATTGACTACTATGAAACTAAAACATCGATTGATTGATTGACGTTTTAATCAAATATGGCGCCGAAAAGTGCAAGAAACAGTTTTCATCAGTAATTTTCTTTCTATCTCGACAATGGACAGTGGTCCACCCAAAAAAACGCGAATTTTTCAAAGTCGCCCAAAAAATTGAAAGTAAAATTCTTTCTTAATGGAACAGAACTATGAAAAGAAAAAATTGTAAGTAAAATTGATTTCCGCTATTTATTGCAGGTTAAAAAAGATGAACAAATTGGCAGCCTATTCCACCATCACAACGATGATTGTCCTCACACAGAGTATCGCGTAGGTCGACCGTCGGTTATACGTACTTACGCACCTCATGCCGCTTTTTAAACAAATATGTCCGTTAAACTACAAACTTGTACGGGCTGCAGATTAGTCATAGGAGCGCCTATTGGGGGGTCCCTGTTCCAGTATCTGGACTTCCAGACAGCGACCTCCATAATTTCCGTCATCCTCTTCTGTGTCTGTGCGCTGGCACTCCTCCACTGTACCGTCAAATGCGTCCTCACAGTGCGCCAGTACCGCCGACTGGTCATGGCCTCGGAAGCGGAACAGGCCGAAGCTCGACGTACTCGCACATTCCGCGCACCAGTGATGGGAGCCTCCGCGGCTGCCGCGTCCTCTCCCAAGCCCACTATCCTGGACCGGAACTTCTCCAGGAATTCACAATTCACTGCCAGTCGGCTGACAGATCGTCGGCCGCTTTTAGCCTCACCGACCGGTAAAGGCCGGTCTTATGGAACTTATCTCTGACTTGCACGCGATTTGTTAGGTCCGTTTTGATGACCCATAAAGACAGTTTACATGCTCATTCACTAACACCTGGCCACGGTGGACCGTTTACTATGGAAACTGCGCAACTTATGCTATCCAAGTGACAGACTTCTTTTGAAGAACCAACGGTTTGAATTGTTTTTTTCATTAAAGTAATTGGGAAGATCAATTCAGTTCCCCGCACTGCTATACGGGGAAGTCCACTTAAAGCGACAACATATGGATTGAAGCTTTTTCATGCCCACCACTTTGGAAATGTTTGACTCGTTGTTCTCGGTTCAAATAATAAATCCTCTGATTCTCTGATTCCTCTGATTCCGCCATTTTGTTCTATAATATTTATTTAAAAATGGTTTCTATCGAATTAGCCTTCCAGATGGTTTAATATAAAGCTAATTTGTGCTTCTAACGATCACAATCAGCCAATCTGTTATTAAATTTCACGTGTAAATTTCAAATCACGTGCGCGACAGACACGCGCAGAGAGTGACCACCGACCAAGACCTGATCAGCATGGATAGCAACAACTTGCAACATTCGACTATTCTTGAGTCCACAGAGAAAGTGGGAATTTGGATCAGGGGCTGCGGCTGCGACGGCAGGTGGCGACCCGGTAGGTAACACAGTCGAGACTGGAGATCTGTAGATGCCGAGTCAGGGACAGCAGACGACCTGGTTAAACGTTCGTCTACATTGGCACTGTTCTTCAAACTGGTCACAGTCTGTAGCAGACAAAATTTTAGTCAACTACCAGACAGAGAGACTGAGAGATAGACAAACGAACAGACATACAGACACACACACACACAGACAGACAGACGGACGGAAGGACGGAAGGACGGATTCTCAGGCAAACAGGCAGACAGACGAACAGACACGCAGACAAATGGAGAGACAGACAGAGAGACCGACAAACAGACACACTAGCCTAGAATAAAACGTATTAAACATGCACTCTTTAGGGCCAAGCAGACTCTTTAGGGCGAACCTGATCATTGAAGTTAATCGTGAGATTTACACCATGAGCGGCCACCTTCCTCGGGAAGGTATCAATTGCTTCTCGGGATTCTTTCTGAGCGACGGAAGCTGGGAGCGCTCTCGCCACAACGTTGACTCACTCCAAAATGGGGACATGACTTTGAAGTTGCCGCTGCGAGTAGGTCGCTTTCCGGATCGTAAAATAAGACAAGTTCAGGGAGGAAATGGACATTTCTGAAGACAGGGCTTCGCGCAGAGCATCTGAGTAGGCAAAACGTTGCGGGGTGGCATTCGAGGATTCCGACATGCGCAGCAAAAATGTCAGCACAGCAGGGCGATCCGTTCTCAAACAGGATCTACTTCAAAAACCAGCTACCGCATCGGCACGTTCTTTTGGATGGGAGTAGACTGATCATGTCGTATAGAACGACGACCAGTTTTCCTAAATGAGCGGAAACTAGAAATTTGTTATTGCCCCTCATCGCCCCCGATTTGTCTATCTGTCTTTGTGTCTGTCTGTTTGTGTGTCTGTCTGTCTGTCTGTCTAGTGTCTGTTTGGCAGAATTTTGAAGTTGGGAAGACACTAGAAGAATCCGTTTTCCCTCATTTTAACTGTAAACACTTCCGTTTTGGGAAATAGTTAAAATTAAAGAGTTTTGTTGCTGCCCTCTCAAAACTCTCATTGAAATCGATTGGTATCAGCAGAAGTGTTTTAGAGGTCAGGGGCGGAGCTACAGTTCATTGTAGAGCCCGACCGGAAACTTACGAGTGATATTCCAGAAACGACGCATAGCTTCGCATAGCTCCACCCCCTGACCGCCAAAAAAAGATTCTGCTTAGTGTCAAACGATTTCAAATTGAATTTTGAGATGGATAATGTCAAAATCTTCTAAATTAAATTATTTCTTAAAACTGACGTTTTTGCAATCAAAATAAGGGGAAATGTTATCTTCCACAGTTTCCCGCCTTGAAATTCTGCCAAAAAGGTTTTCGGAGCCTGACCGATGAAGTTGAAAATAATCATAATTATAGTTCTATTGAAAAACTTTAAAGCGGACTCATTCAGGGTCCCCTCTCTGAAAATCGTCCCAAGTAAGGATGGAGCTGTCATGTCCGCTCCGTTCCGCCGAGGCTTTTTATTCTTGCGGTCGTTCCGCTCGACTTTTCTGACTGGGTCCAAAGGTCGGTAGCTTCCGTCTTGAGGAAGCCTGAATCAGCTGATTGCCATGGTTTGCCCACGACGATGATTCGACTTCTGCTGTGTGTGTTCTTCCCGATTTAGACTTTACTCTCATGTGGATTTTGATCTCCTCAAGTCGCGCGATATCTGGTCGGAATTCGGCCTCGTTTGTGCTACAAGCCTGACAGGAGTTCACTGATAGAATTCACGTACGGGCGAGTCATTCCGGGCGACAGTGGAATTCGCCGTGAATGAAGGGTAATTGCATCAGCGAGCTCCTGCAATTCCATTCCCGGAGTTTCCCATTATTTCCCGACGACCGCTGCGAGATCGCTCAAACTACCACACCACCTTATTTTTTGCACATTGTTTGGCCATCCGAAAATCATCAACGGAATCGGCACACTGCGTTCATCATTTGTCATCGGGGAATGTCGGGAATTTAATTTCGTTTTACGCTGTTGCTGCTGATCAAGCAATCAAGCAACAGGTTTTGCGGTCGAGTGTCGGAATCCGATTCCTGTCTTGTGATTACGTAATCTTTTTTTACCGCCTTGCGACTCACCACCACACTATTTCACGCACCTGGACAAAATTTCAGAATTTGAGACATTTCGTCCTTCTTCTGGCTTGAGACAGTTCGGATCCGTGGTGAATCGGTGAAGTTGGAGATCGCGAGCGCGTCAATCAACCGATCAATCCGAGGCGACTCGTTTGACGTGCTGGACTTCCGGTTTTATCTTACGCCACGCGGATTTCCTATTGTTTATTCTATTTAATTTCGGTAATTATTTTTTTGTCTTTTATGTTTTAATAAAACTTACAAAAGAAATTGTTTAAAATAAAAAATTTAAATATTTTTATTGAAAATTTCAAAGAAAAATTCAAAATATGAAAACGTATATTTAAAAGAATTTATTATCGTCTAAATTATTTATTTTTGTTTTTAGATCAATATCCACGTTCCGGTGAAAGTCAGTCACCATGAAAATTTGGCAGTCGCAGCACGTGTTCGACCACCCCTGGGAGATGATCTCGCAAGCCGCCTGGCGAAAGTACCCCAACCCCAACAATGCCAATATTGTCGCTATCGACGTGCTGGATCGGAGGCTGTCGCTTCAGGGCGGCTTGACTACTGACCGGCTCTTCACCACCAAATTTGCGTTTCCTAAATGGATCTCCCCGTTTATTCCGCTAAGCGAATTTTGCTATTCAACGGAACGATCAACCGTTAATCCCGCCGCAAGAAGTATGGTTTTGGAAGCCAGAAATCTTAGCCTTGGTACGTCTTATTTATTTGCCGATTTATCATCCAATTAACCCTCTGAGTGCCGGTCAGCTTACACTGGCTTAATTCTTCCTTCAAACTCCATTTGCTCATCGAGCATTTGCACTTTTTTGATAAGGTTTTTTGTTTTGATCCTCTAACAGAACCGTAAAATATAAAGTAAAAACAACTTTTGAAAAAAACTTTCGGAAGTGGTGAGAACTCATTAAGCCAAACTTGGCTTAAACTTAAATGGCATGTATAATAACTTGCGGTGCGTGCTGAAAAAAAAATTCCGGGCTTCGAAATTAAAAAGGGTCCTAGCCAACGGCCATACCGATGAAATCCAGTTGAAAATGAAATAAACAAGCAATCGAGAGTGGAATGAAAAAATTGAACTCACTAGGAAGATGTTTTGATTTCCTATTGGCAAAATGTCAGCTGTTGTCAGGTTGTTGTGTGGAGGCGCAACAGCGCCGTCTGGCGGTACGGCACTAACCGAGCAGGGAAAGTGCCAAATGAACCCTTGTCATGTTAACCATGCAAGTTAGGTACTTTCCCTATTTAAGCCAACCTTGGCTGACCCAGCACTACCCGTATACCTAAAACACCCGGCAACCAGAGGGTTAAGGAGCCCTGTTTCATTTTTTTTAGCTTTGGTATTCGGGGCTTACTGACAAATGATTTTATGAAGCCAGAAATTAATAGATCAACAATTAATCGAATGATATTAATTAATTGATCAGTAATTAAAATAATTAATTGGTTAATAAAATATGAACAATTTCGGCTAATTAAACAATAAATGTGTGAGTGATTAACGAGATTACCCTTCAAACTTTGCCAGTTTCTGATGCTTTTTCTGAATTACGTTTTTAACTGAAGCACAATCATGTCTGTCTGGCCGTCTGTCTGTCTGTCTGTCAGTCTGTCAGTCTGTCTATCTCTCTGTCTGCCTTCTCTCTACCTATTTATCGGTTTGCCTGTCTGCCTGCTTGTCTGTTTGTTTGTCTGTCTTACTGTCAGTTTGTCTGTCAGTCTGTCTCAGTGTCAATTGGTCTTTCTGTTTCTCAATTAGTACAAACCTAAGCAAATGCTGCCGTAAAAATGTCGTTCCTTCTGAAGATTTCATCTCATTACCTATTCGTTCTTATCCACTCATTTAGGTAGCGTAATAACTGTGGAAGAACGCTTGGAATACACACCGCATCCCGCGGACTCAACGAAAACCCTACTGACCCAACAGGCAATCATTACAGTAAACGGACTCCCTCTGGTCGGGCGAATAGAAACCGCCATGGCGTCGACTATCGCGGCCAACGCCAACAAGGGGCGGCAAGCGATGGAATGGGTGGTGACCACGATCACTGCCGAGGCCGCGGAGCTCTCCCGTGCTTTCGAATCTCTGACCACCATGGCGTGATACGAATTGGTCACTCGTATTATTACTCTTTTGAGTTGAGATTACCGGCCGTCCTTGTTCCTCCGACTTTTGTCTGATCTTCTCCAATCAATTAGTGCCTTGATACGTGAGTGCCTTGTTGACCGGTTATATGCTGTTTGATTGTCGGTGTCAGCGTCCTTCGATTTTGTGGCACACAAGTTCTATTGAATGATGCCAGTTTGAGTTGGAAATCGAAACGTACATCCCGCTTGCGTGGTTTTGCAGTGAAGAAAGTCGGTGGCGAGCTTCCACCAGTTGTGGTCGCCGTGCCTGTTAAAAGTCGCACATGCAGACGCAATGGTGTAAACAACGATTGCTCATGTAGTAGGATAAGTACAGACGTGTAGAAACGGTACGGCTTTTTAAGTACCTGTGAAGTCGCCGGTGCTTTGCAGTGATAAATTTTGAAATTACCATAATGATAGCTCTAGTAAATCTTTCACGGATACAAAGCGGAAAATCTTGTAAAGCGGAGACATTCCCCCTTTGAAAATCTTCCCAAGTCAGCCGGTTTTTTTTGTGGACTTGAGTTGTCACCGTAGTTTGGCTTACCAGGAGGAGACGAAGCTGCACGGGTGAGCCCAGGAAGAGCAAAACTACAATTAAACTAGGAGGATAAGGTATTGGGACAGGTCATACCATTGGAACTGGATCACTTACTGCGGTTGCGCGTTGCAAACAGGGTGAGGAAGAACTGAAAGTCAAAGTGAGAATGATTCGCGGAGGCGTAGATGGTGCTATCCGCCAGAATGATCTCCTCCTTCAACATGGCATTTGTTAGACGCGCGGCGAAGAAGTAAAAATTGGTTGAATTCTCATCGAGGAGTATCTCGATCGAGGTCCAGCTGTGCATCTTCAGGAGGGGCAAAAGATGTGGCCATAGTAGGAGGACGGATAGAGGTTGGTCATGACCCACGTCAGACTTGTTTGTTTGTTGTGCAAAATCGGATCGGAATTAGATCTTTAAGAACAACGCATGAGAAGGTTCGCAGCTACAGAAGGGTTATCCAGCCGGCTCAACTTGGCTAGATAACCCTTCTGTAGTCGTGATTCGTGAAGATTAAACGGTATATAATATAGCGTTTAATGATCAAGGCCTACGTTCTAATAAACAGAACGTTCCAACAGGCCGCCAGCTGATTCAGTTGAGCAGCTTCAATGCATCCTTCATATAAAAGATTATGTAATATATTAATCTAATTTAACAATTATTATAGTCATCACACATTTTTGTCGCAAATTATCACAATTATCTAATTTAAAATATTTATCTAATTTAAGATGTACAATTGGTAGTAAAAGATATAAATTATATATATAAATCTTAACAAAATAGCTTACCGGAAGTAATGACCGCCACCATACTGTTGACATCGTGCTCGGTACTGTACCATTTAGCAAGGATGTCCTGGACTTGATTTTGAAAGGTCACACAATCTACGACACTGTCGTTGTAGAGGTACACGTGGGAGATGGTGAAGCTCTCATTCAATCTGCCACGGAGTCTCTCGATGCTGACATCGAAGGCCGGACCCGTGAGAGCAATCATGGAAGCGGTCGAGGGAACGGCACCTTCAAACTGTGTTAAGCCAGGGGAAACAATCTCCAAGTTAATCTTTGCGGGCGAGGATCTGCTGCACCTTGCAGCAGCATTCACCGATTGCAGTATAACATCGTCCCGAAGAAGCAGCAAAAAGCACTGGCCAAAAATTGCTGGGCTAAGCATTGATTGATCAGGCTAATAATTTGCAGGAAGAAAAACGATGTCTTTCCCATCAACTGGAAAGCCTAGACACGACAATACCGGTAATCCCCATAAATCCGTCAAGATCATTCTTGATACTGTTGTTTTTCTTTTACAACTGTAGTTCGGTGAAATTGGAGAGATGTTTGCGTAGCAATTTCCTTAAACAATACCCCTATCTATCACAGGTAGCATGTAAAATACAGTAATTCTTCGGCAACGGCACACTTAATCTTTTTGTTGGCTTCAGGTTGCTTTGTTATTATCCAAACTTCCGGTGAACGTGCGCTGTTATATGTGAGCTGCATTAAAGCACTTAAAATCTCATCAAATTATCTGTGGCTTTTATATAATGCGTGTTCTTTACAGGAACGTAGCCCGGTCCATGGTGCAACACGAAGCGGTCTTTGCATTAGCGGGGCTAAACTCTTGTCTGGATCCTTCAGTTTTCGGTATGGTAGCCATGTACGACGCCGACCGCCTCCGGAATGACACGACTCTGGGCAGGTAATTGACCAGCGTTGCCTGTCTGGATAACACTGCTAAGGAGTCCGATTCCGGTGGAGACCGTTCGGGATTTTTCAGGAGCAAGCTAATGGTTGAAGCGATCATTTGCATTGAACTGCCAAATTTGGGTTTTGGTGGGTGGATAAGGTTGTGTTCTATCTGCCACCATACTTGACTGCGAGCACTGACAAGTGAAAAATCGAAGACAGTATTATGCACGAGATTAATGAAGGATCCGTTTCCTTGAACAGCCTTTCGTGTCTGTTTGTACTCACCGACTACGCTTAAATGCGAAGATTACACCAGATATCACGGCCATGACAATGACAATGAAGCCCAAGAAGCCTTCGTTCGAGGAGTCTATAATAAGAGTTAATGCAGGTTCGTATTTAAACAATGCACAAGGCCGGTTTTTGTAAGGACCAAAAAAGGGGCTCACTTATTGTGCATATGTTGTGCAACTCAGGAGCACTTTTAGAGTCCTTACATGTCGAAACCAGGACCCCTCATGGTTGGGTCAGGGAGTGGGCAAAGAGGCAAAATTTTTCGATACTCTGTTGAAATCCTCAGGGCTCTTGGAAATCGGACACCACAATCCACAAGTCTCAAAATGATCAGATCAAATGAACAAAAGGTCGAATTTTGAGTTCAGTTTTGAAAAATTGCATTTGGCTCCTTTGCCCACACCCTAAACCTGTAAGGATCTACACGAGCCTCTGGTGCAATTTGTGAATTTTGATAAAGACAATAACTCATATGATTACCATATGTCTGACAGGTAGGCGCGTCCCCGGCATATCCGCAGACTGGCTGGCTTGGCGGAAGTCGCGAACCATTATGCCACTCGACGTTTCGCACAAGGGCCCATCGAAAGTTTCCCTCATTAATTTGAGAACAAAGGTATACCTAAATTTAACGAAACTTTATAAATCCCTCTTCATCTTCAAATGTATATAAAAAATCTAATCAGACCTTGAAGCCACCTGTTGATGGGTCGACATAGGCAGTGGTGACGAGCAAAGGTCCTCGCTCGCCGTTTCTGTCGAAGCTCATGTTCCCCACGGTGGTGGAAAATGTTCGGTTGATGAACTTGTTTGCCATCGCCGTTCCATTTCGATAGTTAAATGCCGGCTCGCTGAGTAGAGTTTCGCTCAAAATCTTAAATCAAATAGAAAAAGTTTTGTTCAACTGGTATTTTTTATTTTTTTTGTATGGTTTGTTTGTTTTGTTCAATTGGTATTTTTTTCAAATGGTAACGAGATACCTCTGTTCTCCGATTGGGACTCAAGACGATCTAGTTATGTATATATGATATATTATAACATAGGGCACATGAATTTTGAAAATTAAGCTAGCTTACTATTGTTTGTGTGGATAATTTAGTTTAATTTCATATGAAATTAACGTCTCAAGGTATTAAAAATCTCAACTGGAATTCACAATTTATTAAGGATGCTATTACAATTAACTTTAACAGAGATTCGTAAAATGCATATATATACATTATATACATTATATACATTATATACATATATATATATATACTGTATCTATATGTGTAAATATGTTATGTTATGTAGTCGAGATAAATGGACTCAACCATACCTCCCCAAGAATTTCCAAAGCCGCAGTCGTGGAAGTCAACTGCGGAAGCGTCTATGTTATTCGAAACCGATATTAATGCAGTATCTGTATTGTAGCGTGAGGGTAACGCATAATTAATACACGTGGACCTTTTATGATTTTTTTACCGGCTCAATGGACAGGTCTAAACTACGATAGAAGGGTACTCTGCGGAAACAGTCAATCCACCTGGCAAGCATCGCCGGAAGAGTGGGTGGCAAATTTACAGCCAGGTCGATCATAGTTACCAGCAGCAGACTTTTGTAGGCTTCTCGGATAATCTTAAGTTACAAAATTTCATGTACAAAAAATGTACTCTTTTCAGACGTGATAATTATTGTTAGCTCATTTGATTAACGGCGTAGACGTACGTTATCATCATCAGTGTTTCGATGCCAGGAAAAATTACCGAAGCCTTGCCACGGAAACGGCAGAGATCCTATAAACACCTAAAAAAGAGGACACAACGTCAAGACGTCAACAACGCCCCGCGTACAGCAGCGGTAAATTGTGGTGATTTCATACATAGTCACCGTTTGTCATATTCAATAGCGATGCGACGTTCTGCAAGGAACCAGCTGATGGGGTCGATTTTGATCAAAATATTAGCTGTATAGTGCTAGGTTTAACAGGGATGGCAAAACTCAACTACATACGCACTATCAATATAAAACAATTAAACTGAAACTTATCGAAAAGTGTGAGTAACTATTTTCTTGGGTTTAGTTAAACAGACTAATCTAAACTTTTGCTTTACTAAAATCTAACACTATACGAATACGGGGAAACACTATAAAAAAATACTAAAATTAAAGAACTAATTTCAACTACAACTAAACATAAAACTTTTAGTCACTAAAGGAAACTAAACTAAAAATATTTATTAACTAAAAAAATTAATTAGTTGAATAATTTTAGTTCTGCCATCCCTAATATTTACGTACCAGCAAGAGCCTTAGCTGGGTAGGACCCCCGAGGAACAACAAAACTGGAAAGAATACAGAGAAAATTAAGATGATGCACAGTAAATTTTCCTGTTCGGTCAATTACTTCGATTTCGAGTAGAAAACTGCTGCAAGAACTCCCGGAAGTTGATCATCCTTTGCAATCTTGGGGCTGAGGAATAAGTCGTATACACCGTCTCCACCCGGTGATTTGTCATTGTTGCCCTGGTCAGGGTGGCTGCTAGCACGTAGAATCCAGCCGAATTCTCATCCAGCAAAATTTCGATCCCTGTCCAATTGTGAAACTCCGCAAGTTGACAGAAGATATCACCGTAATACGAGGAAGGGTACAGGTTGGTAGTGATCCAAGAGGGACTTTTTCGCTTGTCGTGCAAGGCCGGATCAGAATTCGACCTTTGACAAAATCAAGCAGGGCTCTTGGGGTAGTCTCAACACTTAAAATAATTCTTAAGATATCTCTTACGTGCTGATAAAAAGAACGTTCCAACTGGCGGCCAGCTGATTGATTTGAGCGGATTCAATGCAACCTTCATTAAGCCAAATATATAAATTAGCAATAATATATAACACATAACGTAAATTGGGATGCTTAATGGTTTACATGTATAACTAACCGGGAGTAATGACCGCCACCATACTATTGACATCATGTTCGGTATAGTACCATTTAGCAAGGATATCCTGAACCTGATTTTGAAAGGTCACACAATCTACGACACTGTCGTTATAGAGGTACACGTGGGAGATGGTGAAGCTCTCATTCAATCTGTCACGGAGTCTCTCGATGCTGACATCGAAGGCCGGACCGGTGAGGGTGATCATGGAAGCGGTCGATGGAACGGCACCTTCAAACATGGTTAGACCAGGAGAGACAATCTCCAAGTTAATCTTTTGCGATGCCAGACTGATACATCTCGAGCGATTCACTGAAAAGAAAACTACACTTGAGCAGATGAAGAAGGCGAAATGATGAAAAACGGCACGTTGAAACATTGAAAAGGTCACGATGGAAGAAATATTTTACTCTAACCAACTGATAAATACCAACCAGCTCCAACAAGCAAGCGTTTGTACTATAATTTCTTGAAAGCCTTGTGAAATTGAGGTATAGCTACGAGTACTCCACAAAAGCTCTTTATTATAGCTGGCTTAAATTGCAGATGCATTCGTACTGTGAGGAACTTGCGCAATCGAGATCGCGTGTAAAATACTTCTTTTAAATCCTCTTATGAACAAGTTAATGACGTGCTATCTTCCGGTGTGCGTGCGTGACATTGAGCCGCAGTAAAAGTGCTATTGAAGCATTTGATAATCTCGACACATAAACTTTTCAAGCTCTTTTTCGATTCTTGTTTTAATTAGGGCGTGGTTAATCCATCGTGCTGCGTCTCGTGATGACGATTCTTTAGGAGATCCTGCACCCTTGTCGGGGTTCTTGATTTCCAGCCAACGCTTTCGGGTGGAGGCCGTTTATGATTTTGTAGGAGAAAACTGATGATTGAATCATCCCTTTCCAATGAGCTTCCGAACTTTGGCATCGGCGGTCGGATGAGGTCGTGCTCAATCTGCCACCATGTCGGACTGCGAGCACTGAAATTGAAAAGAATATTATTATATCCAATAAATTAGCTTAAGTTGTTTTGAGCGACT
>LRSR01008068.1:0-14920 GCA_001579985.1 Hypsibius dujardini
GTCAGAATAAAAAAATACTCATTTTTGTTCAAGCTTCAATGATACCGTCATCCAGCGATAAGCTGTTTTGTTTACCGACGACTGTCCACTGTCCAGTTAACGAAATGTGCACTTTCCCAGCAATTTTAGAAGGAGAATTAACGAAACTAAAACGATTTCGAAGGGGCACATCGAAGAAACAAAAATCAGAAACTTTTCGAAGCCATCAGGCAGGCTGTAGATTTTCCAGTGGTTTGAATATTGATTTTCTCACGTCGATACTAATTTGGTTAGTTTTCATTTGAGTTCTGAATCTTGTATAATGGTTACATAACCTGGTAAAGGGAATCATGGGTTTCCATAAAAAAATAGTTTGGGAAAATGAGGAAAGTGAGAAACTGGCGAAAAGTGTACAAAATAAATCTGTCTCAACTTGGCTGGGTAAAGCTACTGTAGTCACTGTAATCACTGTAATCACTGAAGAAATACCTCAGTTTTAACTATAGCTCGCCAGCCCTCATCCGAGCTTTCAATGAGCTCGCACTTTGGTAAGGGCTCGAAAAGAACATCCTTGTGCCACGGTATGGCAGTTTTTTGCCATGAATTGAACACACTTTGCAGTTCCTTGCCTTGCTGAAAATCATTCAAGAAATACATCAAGTCAAACCGCGTTGTGGCGCTGTGAAATAATTTTTTACGGTCCCAGACAAGAACTTTCTATACGATTTACGGTAGCTGCTGCCTTCTCAATCGGGAAAATTTGTAATCAAATTACGGCTGGCTAACCCTTTGAGCACTCAACCAGGCCAGCGTCAAGAAAGGATCACTTTTCCGCCGACTGGGGGAATTGCTGTTGGCGGTTGCGGCAATGGACGAGGTACTTCTTGGCCGCTGGGGCACACTTAGCAAAGGAGCATCCACCGTTGACGTCTGGCTGACGATCGAATTGCTACTGCACACACTGACTGTGTCTCCGTCAAGATCAGTCAACACACTGCCGGGAGCCGTGTAGAAATGACTCTGTGAAGATCCCACTACCAAGGCCATATTCTCAGGGTTCTCCGGACGCGGAGGTGAGTCCTCCAGAGTGATAGGACCTCCTACACACGAACTTCCAAATAATAATTAAAGTAATGAAGATGATGATGAATGGCCATATCTTCGAGTCGGCGTTCGGTGGCTGCGTCCAACACGCGCGCTCGCTCGTCGTCTGGGCTTCATATCTAGTCAGGTCACGTTGGCAAGACAATTCGTCATTGTACGGCGGGATGATAGGAGGCTTCCCTTTCCCCTATAGGGGTTAAAGACCATGCTCGGAGATTACTGATAATGCAAATTTCAACGCAAACAGATTAATTAGTATACTGCCTCGCACTTTGCTGACGTGGTCGCCGGGATTAGTCAGACGCATCTTTAAGAATAGCGCGGTCCGGGGCATTTGGATCCGCAGCCGGAGGGCAGAACTTGGTTGGTAGGGCTAACAACGATTCGGACTGTCGATGGAGAGATATAATATCCCTAAAATATATGTATACCCAAACAACACTCTTACGATTTAGACATGTTTATAGTTTATGGGTTTGAATATCGTTACGTGAGACGATATCGTTCATAGTCGGGCCCGGTTTTAAAAGGTGTTCTGCTATTCACGCGTGTTTAATCTGCTGTGGTGTGTTGACTATTTGCACTGCTGCTGGCGACCTGGCGACCTGATACAGACACATCACACACCACAGGTAGACGCTTTGTGTGTACCGGAAACGAAGACTCAACATATCAGCCGGGCATCCACATTCGAATCGAAGACAACCATCGGCAGACACTTGAAGCCGGGGAACGTGACGGAAACACGCAAGATAACAAAGTGTGGCTTGTCGTACGCATAGTACATACACACACGTGGCGAAACTTGCGCTGACCGAATTAAGCATTTTAACTCGACGGCTGTGTAAACATAAGACGAACGAGTGTGATGGCTTAACTCGGTTAGCGCAAGGTTTTCGCCACGTGTGTAGCACTGCTGGAGTTATGCCGGGCGTCAGGGCAAATCGTAAATTTTCCCACGTTTTGCTTGCGTAAGTGATTGGTTCGACGAGTTGGCGACCATTTCGATTGACACATTGGGCCAAGTACTACCTGCGGGGGACTAGACGGGAAGACTCATTTTGTCTTGAACTCTACCCAGCCGGACGCAACTCTAATCTGCCGTGGCCGTCAGCAGTTATTGTTCCTATCAAAGCGCTAAATCCGGTTGCTGATGAGCTGGAGGCACTTGTCATTCCATTGGAATGCCAAACTTTTATCCCACCTGTTTTAATTACACTTTCATTGCCTGATCATCACGTCATCATCTGAGAACATTCTTCTCAAACTGCACACACATGTGCGCTGTCGTAAAGGCACCAATACGAAAGTATTGTCATCACCCAAACTGAACATCTTGCTCGGAGGCCATCAGTGAGATTGCAGCGGCAATCAATAAGGTCCACTGCATCGCGACAAAACTACGATGCACAAAATCGTAACACACGACCTTGACGGACAGGCAGAGAGAGAGAGAGAGGGAGAGAGGGAGAGAGGGAGAGAGGGAGAGAGGAAGAGAGAGAGAGAGAGAGAGAGAGAGAGACATGCTAGAAAGGCCCTCAATCAGAAAGGATAAAAAGGAGAAGCAAACCAATACCAGTACTCGTCATAACAGAAGCGTCAACAACGTGCAAAGTAACAGAAAGATACCTCAAGCTAACTGTCCGTGGTCGTGAACTGTAACTGTAATAATAGATCTCGTGAACTGTAACAAGTGCAGCAGCGATCCATGTTCCCCATCACAAGGCTCGTGTGGACCAGTTGGTGGTGGTGGGCCAAGTCACATCTTTGGGCGTCTCCGGCAGCCAGATGCGCCAGTAGTAGTCGGCGACCGCCTTGGGGTACCGCTCCCGCAGCTCCGTCTCCGGGACGAGGTAGCGCTTCTTCTGCCCGCGAACATGCACCTCCAGTTCGTGGCTGAACCGGTCAAAGTGCGGCTGCTCGCCGCGGTGGACCACCTTGACCGTGTCCGAGTACTCCGGGAAGGGCTTGTACGTCGGCGGGAAGGCATCCTCCTTCGACCGGTCGGTCTCCTTCACCGCGGACGTCGACGGAACAGCGCCGCTCCAGGGGAGAACTACACGGACAGCAGTGCGGACTTCCCCGGTGATGGAGATGGTCTTTGCGGGCGCGGGAATGTCCACCGGTGCGGACAACTTTAGGCCCGGCAGCATCATCGCCAGCATGTTTGATTTCCGTGTCGTCGTCGCTGTCTCCACCGTCTGGGCGGTCGGGCTGACCGTCTGGGCGGTCGGGCTGACCGATGCGGCACTAGCAACCATCTCCTTTCCCTGCCCCATGCCGGCGGCGGCGGCGGCGTTGCTCGTGCGGTTTGTGAAGGAGGAGGTAAACGTAAAAAAAAACAAATTCATAAAGACCTCCTGGATGATGATGCCGGAGAGGAAAATACAAACAGCAACAAGAAAATGTGGAGGAGGGGAGGATGAATGGCAGAATGGGTCTGTGACGGAAGAAATGGGACTAAATTGAATGGTGGAGGCGTGGAGCATGTAAACCTGATGCGGTTGGGAGTACTGCGCACTTGTTGGGCTGGAGCAAGTTTCGGGACAGCCGATTCTCTTTTTCGGAGAATACCGTACGAGACCAGAAGAGCTGCTACAGGCTAAAACAGCGAGATAGACAATTCTTCATGCAAAAGTGCGTGTCTTAAAGGGCAGATCTATTATTCGGGGAACGTTCGTTCGAAATTTAACTTTAGAGGAAAGTAAGGCCAAGGTCAAGCGGTCCAGGCAGACGGGCAAGGGCAGCGCAATACACACACAAGGAACAAACAAAACAGAGCGAAAGAATGGCGGGAATATGAAAACTGAAAGAGCTCTTGTCAATCACTAAAGACATCTATTTAAATACCTCCCAAATTAAATACCTCCCAAATTTGTATGAGTGAAATTTGCCAGTTAGTGTAAGGGACCTTACATTAGTCTATCTGAACCCCGGCAATTGGAATTTATTAAATCGGAAAGGCCGGGGTATTTTTCAAGTTATTATCACGTTGGACCAATTGTTTAAGGCATGTTGGTGTAATAATTGGAATGCAAAATTTACGTTTGTACTTTCGACTTCCCCTCAGTTCTGATGAAGTGTTTTATACTGGCAGATTCTATAGCTTGAAAATAGATACAAGTTTAGTAAACGATTAGTCTGAGCGCGGCGGGTGGAAATATGTTCTCATCGTAAAAGATGGACGGATCATTTAACATCCCACACGGATGGCCCTCTATTCGGACATCTATTCGGTCTCTACTGTCCGTGCAGGCCGGTAGAGATTGCTTGGTCTGATGAAAATGCAAAACTAATCTAATAGAATGCTTTCAGAGGAGCGTACAGCCGACCATGTGTGTAGTCAATATTTATGAGTGTTCCCTTGCCGGGCAGAGAGGCCACTGTCCAGTGTCCAGTGCATTCCACTCACCCTCCATTCCACTCACCCTCTGGCTTTTGTAATAACCTTCATCATAATCTGTAATTTCACACCTGACCGCCGCTTACCGCCCGCTGCGGCGCCATGTTTCCCTCTCGCCACACTCCCCAGATTTGCACCTCATCAACCTGTCTGCACCGGCCAATTCATGTTTTCCATCACCGTTTGGCTCAGCGGAAACCACCGCGTGCCACGCCGCATATATCCAGAATCACTTCTTTTATCACCTGCAAATTTTCTCATGCCACACTTTTGGACGCAAAATTTACTGCTTAACAGAAATACTACAAACTGTACTATACCAGTACGTACCTGCAATACTACCCATACAGACCGGAAGACAGTTCTACGGTTTACCACAAAGACATCATGATGGCCTGGACTCCTTTGCTAGGGATCTGGCTGGTTTGCTACGCGGCCCAGCATGCGATGGTAAGAATCGAGTTTCACTCTCAGCCTGTGCTTTATGCAAGTAAGCGTTTAAAGGTCCCTGCTAACTGTGGGGACAAACTGGGCTCTGTAATAAGTGATCAGGTCTACAGACCATAATTTATAAGTTTTTTTCGCTTTGTAGATATATGTAATTTCCAATGCGTTGTTGTTATCTCTCGTTGTAGGCTATCAACTCTGCGTTTAGGTACTTTGACTCAAGCGCCTTTCTGCCCAACTATGCCCGCTCCTTCTCGGGACTCTCTGGAGTGCCGGCTAAGGGCCTGCTTCTCCCGGTTCCAGGCACGACGCTACCGGCAATGAAACGCAGTAAGTCCCGCATCTCATGACGAATCAATCCCAGCTGGCATTTTGGCCGTAAAGCAAAGTCGACCTCTGATGGTTCGCGAAGTTGATGCGTAGGGTTGATCCGTAGGGTTGATCCGTTGATTGGAACGTAGCTTGGGGGTAGAATTAAGAGAACCATCACAAGTTATTGGTTTAAAAAGTACGAGTACTGACCTCCGACTCAGTCAGCAGCGGTGAAGTGTTTGTCATGCTATTCTGGGGCAATAAACCTTCTCAAGACACCTCATGTACCTCTCACTTTGTTTTCATCATTTTCTCCTTTTTTTCTAGTGACAGAAGAGCCAGTCCACGAAGAAGAACCGCTTCATGGCTTCCACCTGGGCAGTGAACTGGAATCGCGGAGCCTCTCTGGCGGCGGTTACTCTGACCTGTCGCCCATCTTCAATCAACCGGTCTCCACGCTTGACCTCCTCCGCACAGCCGGCGCTGCACCAGCACAGCGGTCACTGTATTTCAATCGATACTCCGCAGCACAACAAAATGACCGCACAGCCGTGCTGCGATCTCCCAACCGGTCCGCCGTTCCCTCTCCCCTCAACGACGAAATCGGCGATTACGCCAATCCCTTCTTCCGCCCAATCTATGCTCGCCCTGCTGCACCGCCACCCTCGAAACAAAGCAAATCAAAGACCTCTCCCTGCAGTTGTCCGTGTGCCTGTAGCGGTCAAGCCGTTTCAACCGCAGCGCCACCTGCCGTCACCGTTAAAATCAGCCTGCCATTGCGACCGGTGACCACTTCGACCACTTCGACTTCGACACTTGCGACTCCCTCGACCATCGTTGCCCAGACTTCGACACTGTCACCAATCGTTTCGATAAAGAACGTCGAACAGGCTCCGTTGGATGTGTTTCCTGTTAGTGCGAAGCTAACGACAGTTGCTGCCACGACGCCACAGACCAAGTCCTCCATTGATGAGCTCGTGGGGGAGGCCTTCAATGCGACACGATCCGCTGGGGAACCGGTAGACGGGAACGATGGAAACGGCATTTCGGTGTCGGATAAGAAGGCGCGAGATGAGGAACCGTCGAAAAGTGCCGAGATCAAACTGGACGAACTCGCTGAGAGCAAAAACGATGAGGCTCTGACAACTTCACTCCCGACGGTAACGACGACTACAGTGAAACCGGTTGCACTGGTCGTGACGACAAGTCTGGCTCCGATGAGTAGTACCGAGTTCACCGTTCCCATCACTACTGCCCGTTCGGTTGTGGCGATTCCACACGATCGTACGCCGAAGCAAGTGCAGGATCAGTCAACGGTGTATCAGAATAATCCCTACAAGGCGGTGAATCCGGCCGTCGGAATGAGCCCGAATCGTCGCTTTAGCTCACTGCTGGACCTGTCGATGCGCCGAGGAGGTCGTCAGCACGCCGACGCCGCGGTTTAGTATTCCGGCCACACTGCCAATCAAGCCGATCAACCGGCACAGTACAGTTTCATTACTAGAATACTCCAAGTTTCGTTTTTCGTACCTGCTATGTAATTTTGCTGTTTGACGGTCGATGATTCATTAGTGGCCGGAGATTACAATGGTAAGAGCAACAATCATACTCTTCAGCATCATACATTTTTCGGCCAAATGAGGAAATATCTCGACGTCTAGGACAAAACAAGAGTAGGATCTCTAAAATATATCCCGAGAAGGGGAAAACACAGGCAAAACGAGAGAGATACCACGAGCTGCGGCTTCACAGTTGAGAGAGATACCACGAGCTGCGGCTTCACAGTTGAGAGAGATACCACGAGCTGCGGCTTCACAGTTGCAAGTTAGTAGAAAATGTCAGGAGTAATGCATTAGAGAAAAGAGATTCGGTCTCTGAATCAATGAGATTAACGACTTTATTGCACTATGTGTGCACTAGTTTCACATTCGTTCCCCTTAAAAATGAGAAATTATACGCGTACAGAGAAATTTAACGAGAACAAAATCGTCCACTAAGAACATAGCACATGCGACCAACAACGCCCAAAACAGAAGCACCCATTTCCATTCCCAGATCAGTTGACGAAGGAGTGTGTAGAAGATCTCAAACATCTACACACGTGGCAAAAACCTTGCGCTAACCGAATTAAGCCATTACACTCGTTCGTCGCATGACTGTTGTACACAGTCCCGAGTTGAAGTGCTTAATTCGGTCAGCGCAAGGTTTTTGCCACGTGTAGAATGCCAGCGATCCTGGACAACTCACTTGTCGGAACCAAATTGTTTCAGGAAAGCGGTCCCCTCCGCACTATAAATACCCCGTTTTTTCGCCGACGGTTTTCTAAAATAATATATGATCTCATACGATTACAATGTATCCCACTATAATACTGTAGGTTGGAGCAAGCCCAAAGGGGACTAATTGCCTTGGAGGCAACATACCAATCGTCCCATTCTCACTTCCTTACCCGTGCATGCCGTAGAAGTCGTTGACAGCCCCTGCTGCTGTGCCCAGCTTAGAAACGGGTTCCCACGTGCAGTCCTTCAGTCCATACCCTGTTGACGGACCCAGTGAGCTGGTTAACGACGCCTGATCAGGACCCACATGTAGCACAGCTTAACGTTATCCTAGTACCTGTCCATTTGACTAGCCCCCATTGACTAGCCCCCATTGTTCTTGTCGTAAACAGCTCCAATCAACCTTTCGACTTCGTAGGATCCACTGGCTTTCTTCGGCTGAGCCGTGACGGGTGGTTCGTCTGAAAGATGTGCCCAGAGGAAGTAGACAAACAGTACGCGCGCTGGGCGGACTAGCGCGCAAAACGATTATCATTCACACATGGGGCCATATCCAAACCTACCTACCAGTTGCATTTTTCCCTTTGGAATCCAGTTGTTGACCAACCGACCCCTTGATTCCGTTTCCATTGGTAGCTCGCTTGGAAGGCTCTAAAGGATCGCGAAACGACTCGGGGTTAGGATTCAGATAAGAACAGAGTCTGTTCTTAACAGACCAGGTCATGATCCGTTCATTCTGTTGAGAAAACTTGAACCTGAAACTATGGATGACAAAATCTAAAATTAGTCCACTTATTAGATTTTTTAGCTGACTAGTAATTAGTTAAATAGGATTTTTAGTTTACATTATTTTGGTGACTAATAAAGTGTTCGATCAGTATGCGACCAGAGCGCCCCCTGCCATTGGGTGGCCCCATTCCATGCAATGAAAAGGTAAGTTAATAATATCAGAGTGGCCCATTCCAGGAAGCCTTCCGTAGAGGTATTGGAACCATAGTTTTGTTTCTTTTAGTTTAGTTTAGTTTCCTATCCTATTTGTTATCCCTGCCAGCAGCACTGCCGTGCACAACGGAAACTTACCAGCAACTGCGGTAGCGCTGTTCGCTAAAGTAACCAATTTGAGGTTCTGCTGGGTGGCAGCGAAATTTGTGTTCGAACGAGCAGGAGCCAACTGATTTCCCGGGTTGGCAGCTTTTCCTCCTGCCGACGATTTGGCCCTGGAAAAGGCCTCCTGACTCTTCTTCTGATGATACTCTGAGATGAGTCGGGCACAGTCGTCGAGGTTGTCGACAGGAATCCACGAATTGTCACCCACTCCAAATCCCACCTGCACAAAACGAATTTTATGGTCGCCCTCACTAAGCAATGCGAGTCGCCATTCACCATTCACAAGCAATTACCCATTTCACAAAATAGTGTGTGACACCTGCGACCACTTTGTCACCCAGAATAGACTCCACTTCGTAAACGTCGGGAGCTTCAGCAGCAGGAACAGTTCGCTTCTTTGTGGCAATCTTCGGCATGATGACGCTGGAAAGCAGACAATAAGTAACGATGAATCCGACGAACCAGTGGCATTAACGGGCGATCGGCTATGCGAAATTTTAGTCGGCTGTTCCCGCAAGTTCGTCCGTGACAGCCATTTTGTTACCGGCTGATAAGGAGAGCGAACGGAGATCGCTGAGCTTCAACTGGCACAGTCACGATGTGTATGTTGTACTATGAAAACAGTCCGCGGATTCAAGAGCAAAAATTCAATCGGAAAACAATAATGTGAATTGTGAATACGTGATCAGAAGAAGAAAAATTAAATTCGCCAGAAAAAAAACCAAAACAATGCAAAGAAAACTAGGTGTGCGCATTGTACCTTGAGTGCAGGGCGCATTGTACCTTGAGTGCATTGCGCATTGTAAAACATGCTTTTCTTCTACGAGGTCGCCAAGCTCACCAAGATGATTACAACTCGATATTTTTTCGGCACCTTTCATGAACTGATTTTACATTGCTTCGACTTTCCAAAAACATGTAAGTAACGAACATTTCGAGTTCACTTCAAACTAACTCGGTCGAACTGACTACAGCAGCCGAGTGCAATGCGCAGGTTCATCAACGAGATAATAAATTGCACTTACTCGTACCAAAATTATTAATAGTTTTGCTGAACGACAACGAGAACGAATAATGCACACTGTTGGCCATATCGCACCGCTATCGACAAAATACAAAATTATACAAACTGCGAAATTCTTCGGAGCGCAGCTCGAAACAATTTAGAGCAGTGTCACCGCAGGTGCGGGTTGTTTAGCTGATCGAATTAAGCGCCCCGGTCTCGTACAGCACGGCGCCATTTCTCTCGAGTCGCGCTGTTGTTTCTTCGCAAATGCTCACTGGCATTTTTAATTTTAATTTCATTATTATTGTGGATGTTTCACCCTCCTCCCGCGCCGTTCCCCTCAAGTCGGCCATGAATTCTCGCTTCCCAGAGAATAGCCAGCCCATCGACCACGCACTATCTCTGTAGAATGAGTCCTTTCACGTCTGAAGATCGCTTCACGTCTGAAGATCGCTTCACGTCTGAAGATCGCTTCACGCCTGGAGATCGCTTCACGTCTGAAGATCGCTTCACGTCTGAAGATCGCTTCACGCCTGAAGATCGCTTCACGTCTGAAGATCTTCACTCGAAGCAAAGCACATTTGTTGCAAGAGGAGATCGCGGAGGACCTTTTGCTGCCCGGGCACAATTTCCCGTCGGTTGATGCGACAGTGATGGCACACACGAGTAGGCCATCAGCTTTAGTCGCGCTGAGTGGGCTTGACGTCTCGCCGGTGTCAGACAATGATGACGTTTTGCGGAAACTGGACCTCCAACTGGCAGCAGTCATGGTTGAGAAGCCCGCGATAGACGCAGCTCTGGAGGAAACCACGAAGAATATTATAGACCTGAAAGAGAAAATTGGAGTGCGGAAAGCAGTTGTGCTTCACAATGCTGCATCATGAGGCGGTCAGGGAACAGCGGCTCACGGTGAGTAATGCCAAAATGGGAGAAGTGTTTTTAGACGTCTTTGACCTGCGTGGGCTTGTGACCGTATGAACCGCTGCTGAACGACGTGGTTTTTCAGGACACGACTCAGCACGTGAAGAAGCAGAAGACGGTGGTGTCACGTTTCGAATCTGCTCAGACTCCCGATGATGCGAAGTTGCCTGCACAGCCGGACCATGAGAAGAATATCTTCGAGGTCGATAAAATTCATGCCGCCAGATTAGCGATTAACAAAAGGGTTTGGTACATCGGGAAGTGGCGCGGCTACGACAAGATCCAGGACGGTACGTGGGAGCCGGCCGAGAACTCAACCGACTGACGTGGTTGTGGGTGACTTCCTGGATGATATTGAGTAAATGTTGTTTATACATTCACCTAATTGTCTGCAGTATTCTTGAAATATCTCAGTTTCATCTTGTTTGACTGTCCGCGTGGTCTTTCTATTGCTTTTTGCCTGCCTTTTGAGAGAGGTCTACTGTTTCTTCTCACTACTACCCGTATTTCTACTTCTGTCTGCAGCACTCCGACCAAGAACAACCGCACCGTTCCCACCGCAAAAGGCAATCACTACACATGTGGCAAAAACCTTACACTGACCGAATTAAGCACTTTAACTCGCGGCTGTGTAACAACAGGCATCCATGCGTCGAACGAGTGTAATGGCTTAGCTCGGTTGGCGCAAGGTTTTGGCACGTGTGTACATGTCGCTGCAACGTTACTGACCGCGGCCGGAGATTCTAACGGACCTTTCCTCACGTTTACATCTACCTCCTTTGGATGAATCCTTAAGATTTTTTCATTACGTTTTATTCCCGGATGGTTGAGCAAGTATTCCTCACAAAGCTTTTTTTATTGGTCGTTGTCAACTTACGGTATTATTCGTTTACGCGTCGACGCAGTTTGAAGGTTTCACGTTTCTTGCTTCATCAACCATGGCACGCTACGGTGTTGTGCAGTGTATTCTTTGTGTTATCTGTTTTGTCGGGAGAAACGTGGAACTAATTTGTGCCCGGGTGTTATCTCTTGCCGCACAGGCAAGCTAATAAGAGATATTGCCCGTTCGAGAAATCGATTTTGGAAAAAGTGCCCGTCAATTGTCCGCGTATTTCTATCTGAATGATCAGCCGGTATTACACCTGGCAAAAACCTTGCGCTGACTGAGTTAAGCCATTATACTCGATCGACCCGTGGTTTTACACAGCCCCGAGTTGAAGTGCTTAATTCGGTCAATGCAAAGTTTTTGCCACGTGTAGTATTCATAAACCGTGTACTGTGGCATTCGTGATTGCCGGCCGGCCGTCATTGTAGATGAGTTATGTAATCGACCTTGACCGTCAAAGGGAGAAACTGAGTCGATCGATTATCGATATGTGCTCACACCTGACGGTTACAGTATGTACAGTACGAGACCGGTATTCTAAGTGCCTTGTCATGCTCGTGTGCGTCGATATCGTGTGTGTGTTTACACAGACGCAGGCGTACCGTCGCTTCTTAAGCAGTCGGCTTCCTGCTTTCTCATTCACTCGCACTACTTTCAGGTCTCCCGACGCCCTTCTTATTTTCCGGACATTTTCCCTTCGCGCGGTACTACTCGACATCCTCGAAAATGGTGAAGTTTGAGCCGTCTGTGACGCTGCCGAATGGCGAGAAGATGCCTCTGTTGGGCCTGGGAACATGGTAAGAAAGTTCACACATGGCAAAAACCTTCCCCTAACCGAGTCAAGCCATTACACTCGTTACATGGCTGCTGTTCACAGCCCCCGAGTTAAAGTGCTTAATTCGGTTAGCGCAAGGTTTTTGCCACCTGTCTATTTTACACGCAAACCTCAGTCAGCTGTTGATCGTGTTAAGCGATTTCAAGTCTGCCATCTTGCCGATTGCTTTACAATTCTGTTGATTACAGGAAGTACTAGTATTTCATTTGGCAATGAATGAACACATTCGGATTGAAAATTGAAGAACGAAATTGTTAATGATGGATCTCTTTTTACTCAAATATATTTTGAGTCTTCTGTTTTCAGGGCGAAAACCATTTTTATCCGAAACGTGCGCTAAAATTATTGATTTTTCACACGCAGCATAGACTTGCGGTGTTAGCTGTTAGCTGTTCGTCTCGTGGACTCATTGGAATGGTTATGGCTGGAGTCTGTAGCAATTCCCTGTCACACACTAATTACGGGCAAATCTGCAGAGTCATGCTGATTGCCCGATCGATAATTTCCCTACGTAATCAGTATGAGGTAAGGGCACTGGAATGGGCAACAGGGCGGCAGGGGGCGCTCTGTCGTAAATTAATTGAAAACGGATGAATCACTACATAGTCAGCGACCTCTATAGTGAGCTTTTTCCAACTGTCCAATTATTTCGGTTTTTTAAACATGTCAATTATTCTCTGTCGTTTAGGACCTTGGTGATAGTCAAAACTTGTGTGGAAGTTGTGATTCCAAGGTGGCCCATTCCAGGGTACGGGAAAGTCAAGTGGCCCATTCCAGGGCCCTTCCCTCATAGTGTAGTACTAAAATTGATGTGTGGTGTTGGGTTCGTCCTCACTCCTCACCCAACTGACTGATAGAAATGGTTAGAGCTGCAGCTACTGGAGTCCGAAGCAATCCCTTTTTTCTGACAGTTTAATTACGGGCAAATGCATTGCCAATATGCAAACTCATGCCGATTGCCCCATTGATAATTTGACCGATTGATTTCTTGATTATTCCATATCCCGCTTTTTGGGGATTTTGTTGCTAGATTGATTGATTTCCTGCTTGGAGTTGATGTTGTTAACTCGCTTGCAGGCAATCCAAGCCCAATGAAGTGAAGGATGCCGTGGAGTACGCACTGGATCTGGGGTACCGTCACATTGACACCGCCTTCGTCTACGGAAATGAGGAGGAAATCGGGGAGGCGCTGAAGAAAAAGATCGACGAGGGCGTGGTCAAGCGCGAGGACGTCTTTGTGACCACCAAGGTGCGCCGCGTGAATTAGATTTTAATTGTCTCTGGTCGTACTTCGTATCGGCCTTTGCAACGCTAAATCAAATCAGAACATTACCAATAATAGCGCCTTTTTTCGCATTTAGTTGTGGAGTACTTACCATCAGCCGGCGAAAGTTTTGGAGGCTGTCAATCTGTCTCTGAAAAAGCTGCAGTTGAAATACATCGATCTTTACTTGATTCATAATCCGGCAGGATTCAAGTTTGTCGGTATGTCGAAATGGCGCCTTTAGCAGAACTATTCGTTTTTGAAGCGGTCCTCTAACTGCCTGGGTTCGGTCATAGATGAGAAGACACTGTTCCCGAAGGACAAGGATGATAAGACCATGTACGATCAGGTCGATCACGCCCTTATCTGGAAGGTAAATAGTCTCGGGCGAAACAGATAACTTTCATAAATGGAAATGCGGAGTAGTTGTCAACTGTTTGTTTTTCAACATGTCAGCGTTTCAGTTTGCCTATAGCAGATTCTGTCTGTCTGTCTGTCTGTCTGTCTGTCTGTCTGTCTGTCTTTCTGTCTGTCTTTCTGTCTGTCTGTCTTTCTGTCTGTCTGTCTTTCTGTCTGTCTATCTTTCTGTCTGTCTATTTGTCTATATGTCTATGAGGCTAGATGGCTGGCTGTTTGTCTTTTTGTCTGCCTGCCTTCGTCTGTGTCACCTATAGATTGGACCTTGTTCTGCCGCGGCCCGATCTGGCCGAATTTTCTTTTTCCTGTGTATCAAGAATTGTTTGCTTTCCTAAAGTAAACGTGGACTGTGTACTTGAAATTGCATGTGGTTGTTCCCGGGTCAGTACGAGAGTGTTTCTGTGTGATTCCAGGAACTGGAGAAAGCTGTCGACCAGGGTCTGGTGAAAGCCATCGGCCTGTCCAACTTCAACCACAAACAGATCCAGCACGTCTTGGACAACAGTCGCATCAAACCCGCGAACTTGCAGGTTTGTCGACTACTCTTACGTCTCTAATCATCGCGCATTAAGCCAGTGGTGTTCTTACGCTTAATCTATGTGTAGGTCGAATGCCATGCGTACTTTATGCAGAAACCGTTGTACGAATTTTGCAAGAAAAATAACATCACCTTTACCGCGTATGGTCCTCTGGGTTCACCCACTCGCATGGGAATCAATCCCAAAGATCCCATCCTGTTGGAAGAGCCGCAGCTAAAGGAGATTGCTAAGCGCCATAACAAGACGCCCGCGCAGGTTTGTTTTGTTTCTTGACAGATGGGAGAGATCGAACGCGTAAACTTGTCGATATTCCAGGTGTTAGACAGACAGTCACACACATAGGCAGGCAGACTGGCAGGCCATGAAACAGACAGACAGACACGCTGGCAGGCAGGCAGGCAGGCAGGCAGGCAGGCAGGCA